>JBCIKM010273049.1:0-11932 GCA_039654465.1 Melibe viridis | reverse complement strand
AACTTGTAGATGCAAAAAGAAAGAGTCTAGATAGGGATCAGTGGCAAAAGTTTGTGCATAGCAATTAAACCTTACACCGAAAGGTACTTAAGGTAAAGATAAAGAAAGAAAGAAAGTTTCCAAAAATACTCAAAGGTACAAGAAAGTTTTCACGGAAGACACAATCAATTAAATCCCATCAATGAAAAAATGTAGAAAATGAAGTGCAGGTTCCTACAGTTTGTAAACATTCTCGAGCAGGCTTGTCTTCGGCATTTTCTTGAAGGTTTTTAGAGGGTTTTTTGGGGAGTTTCTGACTTCCAGAACAGTTTTGTTCCTTATTTTTGGGCCACCAATGGTGAAAGATTTATTGCTCAGTGAAAGTCTCTATGGAGGAACAGACAGAAGTTTTTTTCTTCCTGATGGTAGAGGTCTGGAAGGCACATGTATTTCCAAGAGTTCTGATAGATAGGCAGGTGCAAGATTTTGTAGACATTTTTAGACTCTTCCTTATTATAATTGAACCATCGCGTCATGCAGAAAAATCGCCATTGACATACCAAGGACAGAAGGAGATAACAAGCACTCTGCCTGCCACTCAAACATGCTGGTCACCCCTTGCTCCTCATAGGCAGCCAGGATGGGATCAGGGAGATTCCAGGAGCGTAGCAAAAGCTTGTCGTCCGTCAAACTGATGTTGCCTTTGGAAAGTAAAACAAATTATGCTTTCAATTCAAATGCACACTCGCTTCATTGACCTCATGAATCACATGACAAACTGACTTCAGCTGCCGTACACGATGTCTTTTTCAGAAAAAGATAACTTTGGGTTGAACAAAGTAAGATGAGAATCTTAACCAGCAAGCAAATCCCTCATCAATATCAAACTGTAAAAACTGGATTAAAACCCAACCGGGGCCAGTCACAGTAAAATGCACGAACAAACTGCATGCTAAGACTGCTCACAGAAAGGATAATTAGGCAATATTTGAAAAAGGAGGAAATTGTAAGATTATTTTCATTGAAACAAAAACACAAAATCATGAAATAAAAAGTGAAGGAAGAAAGCAAGCTTACTTGATGTGTTGCTGGAGAATTTCACAGGATCGTGTCCTGGACTTGCTGTACTCAGACTTTTTATTTTATTTGTACCTTTATCATTTTGTTGGTCTTTCCAGTCTAATTGAGTTTCCTGTCCACCTAAAGATCCAATTTTTAAACCAGTGCTGTCTTCACTGAGAGAGTCCAAATTGTTTGAAACACTAGAGGAAGTTTTGGAACTCTTCGAGTTCGCTAAAGGTACAAGTTTGGGTTGTTTATCTGTAATGTTTAATGCAGCGGACTTATTTTCATTCAGTTTGGACATTTTCTTTTCAGGGGATATCAAAGCTTTTGGACTATGTCTTTTTCCTGTTGAGGATCGTTTTGGAGTCTCCAAGAGATCCATAGAGACTTTTTGTCTTGATCTTCTGTTGCTATGATTTTTATTTTTGCTTTGAGACATTTGTTTACTGTGTTTTGGATTAACTTTACACATGCTTTTGAGAGAGCCATCATTTTCACCATCACTCGAGTCTGATGTGAGCACTGGGGTTTTCATCAAGGGAGAGAAGCTGATGTCATTGTCTCCCCTTAAAGTTGTTTTCATCTCTAAATTTCTCTTTTTCCTATCCTTTGTGGCAGACAAAAACGGACTTTCTTGCGTTGGTGATAATTTTGTACCTGGCACTTTACCATTATTACGCAGCTTGGGTTTTTTATTGATTGGACTACACATGGGACTGCTGACATGAATTCCAAGCTTGTCATTTTTAATCACTAACATTTGCTGTGGATTCACATATTGCTTCTCTAGTTCTTTTGACGATATCATCAATTGTTCCCTCCCGCAATTTGACTTTTTAACTTTCTGTTTATGTAAAAAAATCTTTCCTCTATTAACTGCCTTGCCAGTTGGTTTGTTCAGTTTCCCAGTGTTGGCCAAATGGTCACTATTTTGGGAAGACTTTGCAAGGTTTGATGAGCTTTTGGGAAAATGATGACTTTGATCATGATGAGGATTTTTTTCATCTTTGTTCAAGGCAGCTTCCACTTTGTCCAGCTCAGCCAATAAATCATTGTCAGTGTTCAGACATCCTGACGACATAAACGATGATAGAAGTCTGCCGTCTGATTTTCCTCCATCTGGCGCTGCCTAATGGAAAAACAAATTTTAGAAAAAATTAATGAAGTCTTTCTGCTCCTTTGTTAGCATGATGACGCATGCTGTTAACATCCACAAAAAGGGTTTGCACACACACCCACTCACACACAGACATGATGCAATACTAGAGTACAATGACATTTTTTAAACTCACCTCTCATCAAGACCTCAGGGCCCTTTGCAAAAATTATCCAAAGTTAATAAATAAATCACCCAGATCTCTATATACACAGCAAAAGTCTTAAAAAAAAAAAGATCATGCGTATGGTACAAGCTCTATGAATTCTCATCTGTATTTTTAAGTTGAAAAACATATATATTTACAGCCTGTTTGCTGGAATTTTCAGAACTTGGTTGTTCTTCATTACATGCTCCCAGGTTTTTCGTCTGCAACGTTGTTCGAGCGATGAGAGGAAATCGTCCAAGACGTCTTCGCAATGTAACAGCAGGCAAATTTCCATCCTGATCAACCGGCAAATTTTTTTGCACGGTCTCTTTTGATACATTTGATTTCTGATTTTGCCAGGTCTGATTCAGTCTCTTCATTCTCTCGACGGAAAGGATTCTCTCCCCTTGTAATCATGCTCTGAACATTAAACTCATTTTCATCATGTCAAGTAGTCAGGTAACAGTTTTAAATCTGAGAAAAAAACCGATAAGAAGACACCTAGATAAAGGAGTTCTGTGATTACAAGTGGAAAAAACAATCATTTCTTTAAAGAAACCACAATAATAAATTTGTAAAGGAAAATTGTCAGTCAAATTTCTTGTATATATATAAATATATATAGTAGATCACTTGTACTGGAATGCACAAAGGCGTAGTAACTTTAGTCGACCGTCGAAATCTTTCTAGTCGCGACGTAACATTAGTAGCTCATGCACAATGCATGACTACAGCAAGTCGCGGCGTAAAGTGCCGACTAAACTAGTCGAGCAAAAGAGCTTGTGTAATTCCTTACGACGCCGACTAAGAAGTGTGTGATGATATTTTACTGAAGCAAATGTGTTTGCGCGGTGTGAATGATGCGCCAACACACAGGAACTGACAGGTGGCGCTGGAGTCGAGTGGAACTCTTCCATTCGCATCAACCGATAGTAAACAATGTCGAGCCGACGCTTCGTGTTTGTTATTCTTCTTTTAAACTTTGGGAATACCTACCAGTGATGTCAAATATTATAAACGAGACTTAAAACATTGATATTGTTGAAATGTTGTAAGTAAACAATATGAAAGTGCGATATGACTGAATAAATGAAGGGAGTGTGAGCTGTACGTGTGCTTCCCTTTCGGTTGCCAAACATCTTGACATTCATCATGTTTGTCTTATTTTAAACGTTGTAAATTTCTATACGCACTGTAGAATAGAATTACAGACAATTAAAACTTGAATTGTAGTTGGTATGTTGTTCGTGAACGACGAGAAAGTGTTAAATGGTAAAAAAAATATGAAGATGAGAAGAGAAAAAGATAAAAAAATTTGAGAGTTTATGGGTACCAACTAGTACGAAGCCTGGCGCACTGGCTCTTGCGGTCGTTTACGGATAAAAATCCTGTCGTCGCAAGTCCGATTGTGCATACCAAATTAAGATTGTTGTAAACCTCCGACTAGCTACGTCACGACTAAGCTTACGCACGACGTAAATTACTTTCTCGTTGTGCATTCCACTCTAGGTGCATTGCTTCGCTGTAGCAAGAAGCATGGTAAAAGGCCTTTTAAATCCAAACACATCTAAAAAAGTTTAAAAGCAGATACCACTGTGCAGCACCTATTTATCATGGCTGTCCAGGAAACCTATAGCATGTAAATGTTAAAATGACCACTTTTCAGGAGGAGCGAAAAATTGTTTTTATTTTGACTGACGTAACAAGTTCCATATTTTAAACTTCAAATAGAGGAAAATGAAAACAGATATTCCTACAGCACGAAGCTAGTTAGATCTGCAAAGGGAACTAATTACAATATAGCAAATAAAAAATGTTCTAAAAAAGTATCAGTATCATCCTTCAGTTTTTGTGGATGGCGATTTTATTGGGTGTGAGTAATCTGATCATTATTAATTCAGACCTCTATGAGACAGTTTTGTTAACAAAGATCAGTATATGTATTTATTTTTAATATAGCTGTCCTTATTCACAGCACCC
Source organism: Melibe viridis (assembly GCA_039654465.1). Lineage (NCBI taxonomy): Eukaryota > Metazoa > Mollusca > Gastropoda > Nudibranchia > Dendronotidae > Melibe > Melibe viridis. The sequence goes on along the minus strand of JBCIKM010273049.1, from coordinate 7,604 downwards.
TTTTCCATTGTTAAAAAATTCATCACTACAGGATAATTTACGACTTACATTTACATGAGACAAAGTGAAAATATACCAATATTTAACCCCTTAAAAGTGGGGAAGATCCCAGCAGTGTCAACCGACCATAATGACTTACTGGTGTTCAAGCAGTTGATTTATTTTGCACTTTGCAGGAGCAATTCTGATATTAAGACCGAGGAGGATAGTTACTTTGATTTTGTAGATGAAGATTCAGATGGGGATGATCCTTTGCAATATAGAAGCTAGGTCTACAGCTGTAGAAGTGGAGGAAAGAGTGTTGGGACAAAAAGAAAATGTGCTTCAGTTGATAATGCAGGTGATAGGACTGACACAGCAAACTACACAGCAAAGAGGTTCATCTGACATGCCTGGCAATAAATATGAATATTATATTCACCCTGTAAATAGTCTGACAGTATTTTTTAGGGTTCAGTCCTGGGCGGGATAATCCTTTTTTTTTTTTTTCTTGGTGAAAATTGGTAAGGTTCAAATATCAACTTGTGATTTGTGTAAAAATCTTTTCTTGGGTGCAAAATTCGACCAGTTGTGATGTATAATAATACAAACTTATGGATTACCATGGAGAAAGGACCACAATTTGGATTTAGCAGAGATATCAACAAAAATATGTGACAAGTTAGCAATTTTCCTTTAAAAAAATCTTCACTTTCCCCTTCGCATTTCTATTTTTAGCAAACTGTAGGCCCTTTATAGCCGTAAATCTTAGCTGAAAAACATTTCCTAATTTTAGGGGGAAAGATTTGCTTATATAAGGGTGTGTTTTGTCACAAAATATAAGTTCAAAGCTTTAAAAATACTCTATACAAATTATTTGGTCTGTTGATTACGCTGAGATTTTTTACGAAGGATTAGAGGGAAAAGGGTGCTGCAACATTGTCAGACTAAAAAAAGTGTTAACCCTGGAGCAATCAATATGGGACTGGGAGGGGAGGGCAGCATCATCAAGAGAAATATGAAACTGGTTTTAGTGGTAGGAGCTTACTCTCATGCACCAAATAGATACAGTGCAATTTTGAATTGAATTTCTGCCCCTAACCATCAATGGATGAGGGGTGTTCGACACGGTCAATTCAGTCCTGCCCACAACGGTCAGCCGGTAGGTATCTAGTCTAGGCCTTTCTTCTATCTACCTTTGTTTTGTTTCGACGTACGACGTATCTAGCTATACCTCGACTAGACCAGTTATCAGAAATGCCATTAATATGACCTGCAAAGTTTTACAGAAAGAGGCAAATAACAAATATTGCCATGCACCAATTTAAATTTTCCGCTTTCAATCATCGCTGGATCGATGAGATGCGTTTGTCATCGAACTCTTTTCAAACAAAGTTTATCTAGCAACTTTCAGTTTTGTTTTTTAATTTCTGGGTTAGAATTCTATTCAAATTTCTCAAGACTGAAGAGCTACCTAATGTAGGCTGGGTTGTTGACAAAATTTATGTTATGGATTCCGATTCCAGGAATGAGAATGGTCGACAAAAATAATAAAGGTTACTGTTGATGTAGTTAGATGATAAATTTGCTAAAATGGACGATAACCAAGGCTTAGCTGCATTACTCAGAGCGCTTGCTAGTTGTGATTACCAGAGAGATGTTGGAACAATTCGAAATCTTTTGTTTGAGGTAAATAAAAATAACGGTGCACACCTGTGTCTAGAGATCTCTATATTTTCATGTTCTTGCCCATGATATATTTTATCTTCTTCAACGTATAGCATTTTTGAAATAGATATTTCTTAACTCTGCAAATACTATCTTCCCAGCTAAACACATGAAGACCGTGACAATGAAAAAGAACTTTCATGCAATCACTATTAGAAATGCTTATTTTTCTAATTTTTTTTTTATCCATCCTCCTCGTCTTCTTCTTCTTCCATTGTTATATTTTCCGTATAACTCCTGATGCAAACTGTTCCTGTGTGTGTTATTGTTCCATTGGATTACACTTTTTTTTAGGCACTGAGTCTAATTTCTCCATCGTTATAACTCTAAAGGAGATTACTTATTTTTACAGAAAAACAAATTTGTAGAGGACTCTATTTTAATTTTGCTAGCTTTGGTCGCTTGTTGTCAGTACATTCACTCAACAGCTGTGCTTTTGTCACATTTACACTCATGCTCGCGCATGTGTGATGAAATATTAATATATTTAGATATGCTTAGGACAGAATATGGGGAAAACTTTTGGTGACATGCAGTTTATGCACTACGCATAAGTGCTTTAATCACTTTTTAGCAGACAACAATGGTGAAGAGAACATATTCAATAAGGTGGTTACCAAGGTAAGTTTGCTTCCCGTGATAAGGATAGTACCGTTTTTGTTTTGTTTACTGACTTTGAACTCACTTGCGTTTAGGGCCAGGGCTGGGTATAGTTTTGTTTTGTTTTGCTTCATTACTGATGTCCCTTTCCAGCACTTCAGAGTTTCTTGGCAGAGTAATCTATTGTCTTGAGTTGTAAATGCCATCTGAATACTGTTGATAATGATGGTTATGACAAATATGCCATGACTATTTCTGAGAGTTAGCGAAATTGTGGATTGATTTCCAGTCAATTTCTTTGAATATGCACTGGTTGTAAGTCACATTTTATCTCAAAACAAAGCATCATAAAAACAGAGAATATTTATTTAGGAAATTAGTGGCTTTGGAATGGATTAACACATGCCTTGGCAGCGAAATTACGGAGCAAGCAATTTCCTATTCACAATTCGGTCTTCTCGGTAAGATAGAGGCTAGAATTATGATGTGAGCTGTTTCATTGAAAAATTTTTATTTAGCGTCGAAAATTACATAAGAAAAGTGTCTTCAAATTTTATATCGTGAGCGGCAGTTATACGTAAAGTTTGCCGCTCCTTTAATATAGCCGGGCCAATTTTTGCATTTAAAGCTCTGCTCTACATCATTGGGAGGTGGCTACTGGCTGGATGGCTTATCTAAAATCCTTTTGGACAAAATTTCTCTTAAAATTTTCAAAAACTATTTACAAAGCTGGACAGTTATCTATTGTCTGAGGAATGTCATCACTCATGGAGCTGTTGTGACGTCTGCAAGCAATTTGTTCCATTCTTTCACTCTGTGTGGGATGAAGGAGTTGTGGAGGGCAGGGTGAGCAAAGTGCTCTGACCACAGGCTCTGGATTGATAGGGGTGGCAGAGGCTTGAAGCACCAGCCTATTCTCAATGAGTGCGGTACAGCATTCCGACTGTGTTATGGTGCCTCCCAGCTATCTCCTCTTCCTGGTCTTTGGATGTCTGTGTTCTTCTTTCATTTCATTTCTGTAGGCACAGTGCCGAGGTGAGTCAAAGCCATAGAGAGAAAGGAAAAAAAACAGGAAGTCATCGGAGGAGGGAATCAAACCCAGGACCTGCCACGGCACCGATTTGTCTGGCCACTGCCAGAACAGTAGGCTTACCAACTGAGCCATCGGCCACCCGTGGTACTCACAGTTAAGGTGTTAGAAAATAACTGCTTTCTTTATTTTCCAAACAAACTCTAAAATTGTGTCCCAAAAATGGCAGCATATGAATTTGCGAATATATATTATGCCAGAATTTTTGCTGTTTTTCATCTGTCATGATCTGTCTTAGATAATAATTATTTGAATACTTTTTCCGTAGATCCTGAGTCTAGCCACCAACGGAGCAAACATCAAGCCTGCTCTGCCTGTGGTGGTTAAACTGCTGGCACATCCAGATGCTTTCGTCAAAAGAGTCACAGGAGAGATAATGTCCATTAACGCTGAGGACAATCCTGACATAACTCTATTGGGGATCAATACTCTTGTCCAGGATTGCAAAGATGTCAATCCCGTTGTGCGAGGGATCAGCTTCAGAACTCTAGGATCTTTGAGGACAAGTGCTGTCTCAGAAGTCCTTGATAAATGTATTGTTGGGGGTTTAGCAGATAAGAATGGCTATGTCAGAAGGTCAGCTGCTTTAGCCTCAATCAGTCTGAACACCATATCCTCTTCAGCAGTTCTAGAAGGCGAAATATGGAATCTTCTTTATCAGCACCTTAGAGATGAGGATGCGGCTACCGTGGCCAGTTGTTTGTGTTCTCTTGAGGAAGTGTGTGCCAAGGAGAAGGGGATTGTCATGTCAAACAAATTAGGACAGTACCTCATTGATGGCATGCCTGGCTTCTCCCCCACAGTTCAAAGAATCATCCTTCAGTTTCTACTTAAGTTTTCCCCTAAAACTAAAGACCAGATGTTTGATCATTTGAATTATCTTGATGACAACCTTACAAAAGCTGAATCTTTTGCTATGGTATTTTGTGCTTATGAACTTTTTCACCACTTCACTCAAAATGTACCAAGAGCAAGAAAAAAACTCACTACTTCTGCTTGGACTTCAATAAAAACAAATATGGCTCGTGAGAGAAATGAAGAAATGACATCAGCTGCTATCCACTACATGGATTCAGTCAGTTTCCCTGTTGGAGACTGCTCTTCTGAGTTCTGTCGATTCCTGTGTCGTGATGATGACAGCTTATACATAACCCACCAGAAAATTCAAATTCTATCCAAAATGGTTACAACTGAAAACGTGGACCAGATTTTTTCAGAGTACCTTTCCAGGGTGAGGACTATGAGTTTAAGAGACATGACTCATTTAGTACGTAAAGTTCCTGAGATAATGGTGGAAAAGCCGGATGTATTCCAAGCTTGTGTGGACTTTTTGAAGAATCTGATTTCCACGGATAAAACAGAGGTCATCAATGAAGTTCTTCAGGTAAAAACAAATATTTTATTTATTGATTTTTCTAAGGTGAAAAAGGTGTAGAAGCCAAATTTTTATTTGCTGGAAATGATGTCATCATCACAGAATGGTTCATTGCATCAACTTGAAAATTTGTAACCACTCAATTGATTACTTGTTTGCCTAAGACTTTGAAAAAAAAAAATTTTCTGTCTATGATAGAATCAGTGTTCTTGTTCAGGGGTTTAAATCAATTCCAATCAATGGAAGGGTTGCCAGATTTCATGGTGTGTATCCTAGCTCAGGAAGTTTTTGTTGTGGCACCTGAGATACATTTTTGTAAACTTATCAATCAGGCAAGGAAATGTCTTTATTTGAATTCAGTGAGTGCTTTTTTAATCTTTTGGTTTCATTCTGCATTTTTCTTTATTAGTGTCCCCTTACTTTTCACCCCCCCTCCCCCTTCTCCTCTTCCTTTCAGATCTTACCATCCATTACGCTGGAGGAAGAAGAACAATGGAAAGAAATACTTGCTTTAGCCAAGGACAAATTTGCTCTGATCACTTCAATGGATGCAAAAACAGCAATACTGCAAATAATGCGGAAACATCCGCTGCATGCAGAAAACATGGTGGAAATTCTTGAAGAAATGTTCTCAGAACTTGATCAGTCTAGTGGTGAGAATTCTGGCCAAGACATGGGAGGTGGAGGTCTGGACCTTTACAAAGTAAATTTGTTAAGTGTCATCGTGAATATTTTCCTACTGAGGCCATGTCGTATGCAGCCCATTCTTGCTAAAATCATGGAGTATTGTTTGAAAGACTGTGATTACTTTGTCAAAGATAAGGCTTTGCTTTACTATGGCTTTCTACTCCACAGGATAAAACAGACAGTTTGATACCTTGTTGAAAAATCCTGCTATGTGTTTTATTGTCATTTTTAGTCATGTTTTTCCTTAAAGTCTTTATACTAGCGTTTAAATACAAAGTCGGACACCTGAGGTTTGTTGTCTGCAACTGTTGTTATTTACTCGATGTATTACTAATACTCAAATTGAATACATTAATTTTTCTTTATTCTTTCCAGTGTTTTGAAACTTTAAAAGGAAATCAGTTGGTAGTAAATATAGTTACTGACAGTTTTTATTGTTGGCCATGACGAATAGTTTGGAAGGACTTTGTAAAGTTATTGATTAAATCTCAAAGCAAACCAGAAACTAATGGAAAACTTTTCGTGTAGAACACAAGTAGTCATTAGCAGTGTATGATGAAAGAGACCTGAAAGATTTTGGCAATAAAAACAAAAATTGTATACCTGTGTCATCCATGTCACTTTTAAAATTTAATTTCTAATTAAAGTCACGACCAGTGGTTGGTTGGTGGGAGTCCCCGGTGGGCTCTCTACTCTGTTTCTTTTCTTTTATACTGAAGTTTTCATCTTACTTTTTCCCCTTTTCTTTTGTGTCTTGTTTTTGTTGTCTTGTTTGGTTTTAAGTGGTCATCCCCTATTTCATGCCTCTTGGTGCATAACTCCAGGGTCACAAGTTAAACGCGCTGAGTACACAAAGGGGGAATGAAGATCCTGGGTCTTCCTGGACCATTGTGGTGTTGTGGGGATGGCCATTGTTTATGTTTATTTTCAGAAACGATATTTTTTGTCCTTGTAAATCATTTCTCTGTGGTGTTTTGTTTTGAGAGAAGATATTTATTTTTTAGTGTAAATCATCTCTTTCCTGTTTGTGGTTTGACCTGTTCTCTCTTTTTAAGCAATCTCTTTCATCTTACTTTCCCTTGGCTCCTCTTTGTGTGCCCTAAAATAACCAATAAACAAATAAAAAAACAACCCCTAAAATAACCAATCAACAAACAAACAAACAACCCCTAAAATAACCAATCAACAAACAAACAAACAACCCCTAAAATAACCAATCAATAAACAAACAAACAAACAACCAAGTTTGGCATGCTTCTCTCATGCATTTGGTTGCTATTCACCTCCTGGCCACACACAACGAACTTGATTTTAAAGGAAAGCTTTAATCTCATTTTATATTTCATACATTTGTTAATTTTTTTTTTTTTTAAATTCTGAGGAAATGAATTTTTTACAAGCAAGCATTGCAAACCAGCATCCAAGCATGGGTAGCGGGTGGTTAGTAGGAGTCTCTGATGGGCTCTTCTACTTCTGTTTCTTTTCTTTTACACTGAAGCTATCGTCTTACTTTCCCCTTTTTTGTGATGTCCTGTTTTTGTTGTGTTGTTTGCAACTCAATGCTCATCCCTTATTACATGACTGCAGGGTCATCTTACTTTCCCCTGGGCTCCTCTATGACTATGACCCTCGTGTGTTGTGGGACCCTAAAACCTCCAATAAACAAACAAACAAACAAGCATGGGTATTTCTTTGGAAATGTGTTTGACAAAATTGCAGCCCAATTTGGTAAGACAAGAAAACAGCCTTTTATATTGAAAGTAGCCGTTTTGATGTAATATAATATAATAATGCATTTATATCGCGCCAAATGCACGGAGAGTGCTCTGAAGCGCTTACAATAGCGTAATGACCAATCGGCAATGGTTGATGATGACGTCATTGTGGGAACACCATGCAAAGCTGCTGGTAGCAATATTTGCGCTAAGCACAGGTGAACTGTTTTGTATGGATTGATGTTTGGAATTTTGCCCAGACAGCCTTGCATCCTACTCTACTTTACTTCCAATCATGCGCAACGTGCACACATGACCTCTTGGTTTGTTATCCCTCTACGATAGGACCAGGTGCTCGATCCCACCCATATATATATATATATATATATATATATATATATATAAACAAAACAAGAAAACGCCTATCAAT
>JBCIKM010272828.1:8801-11934 GCA_039654465.1 Melibe viridis | reverse complement strand
TGATGATGATGATGATGATGATGATGATGATGATGATGACGATGGTGATGATGATGATGATGATGATGATGATGATGGTGTGATGATGATGATGATGACGATGGTGATGGTGATGGTGGTGGTGGTGGTGATGATGATGATGATGATGATGATGATGATGATGACGATGGTGAGGGTGATGGTGGTGGTGATGATGATGATGATGATGGTGTGATGAGGAGGATGATGAAAAAGGCAAATTAGAGGCAGGTCGAAGTGGGAGACGACAAGGGGGAAAAGGGGACCAAAAATTCTGAAGAGGATAGAGTGGAGGAAATGAGGGAGGAGAGGGTGAGGAAGGACAGCAGCAGTTTTGGCAAACTGAGCAAACGACAATATATATGTGTATACGCACTCCTACCATAGTATTTTATAGCAAGCAGACAGAAACATATCATAACATAACATAACATAACATAACATAACATAACATAACATAACCTAACATAACATAACATAACATAATATAACATAACATAACATAACATAACATAGCACAACACACTATAAGGTAGCATAACATAACATAACATAACATAACATTACATAACATAACATAACATAACATAACATAACAAAACATAACATAACATAACATAACATAACATAGCATAACATTTGAATTTATACAGCTCAGACATCCATTTCAATCATGCTCAATGGTGCTTCTCATGACAGACAAAAACAAACAATCCATTGAATAAAGGGATCGGGGGGGGGAGGGGGGGAGGGGGGAGTGAATATTCATTTAATATTTACATCTTTCAATGCATGTCCTTCATTGTCATTTTTTTTCACATTGCAAAATTCCATTTTGGTATTTGAGCTGAAACTGTAACATCTCACTGGTTGCTGTCTATAGTTAATCGTGTGTGTGTATGTGTATGTATGTGTGTGTGTGTGTGTGCATGTGTGTGTGTGTGTGTGTGTGTGTGTGTGTGTGTGCGTGCGTGTGTGTGTGTGTGTGTGTGTACATGTGTGTGTGTGTGTGTGTGTGTGTGTATGTGTGTGTGTACATCCTTTCATGGTAATTTATCGGAACCTTCAGCAAGGAGAGGTCATTCCACGCTCTTTTTTTTGTTTGTTTTGTTTTTAGTGTCATTTTTAATGATGAACACTTGCCAATCAGTGTATCCTGCGACATTTGTGGGAGTTCAGGGGAGTCTGAAATTGGATATCATAGTATTACACTACATCCCTCATCTTCAGTTGACAACAGAAACATTACACATACCAAAACAATAAAATTAAGAACAACCTGACAGCCGCATTTTGTTATTTCCTCCAGTCATGTGTCGTTACCGGTTCTAATGTGGTTCTGGTGTGATAAAGCCAAAGTCAGTACGAGACGCGTTCATCATCATTGTTGTTCAATTTCCGGCTCCAACTCTGCATCCGGTTGGTGACGTGGATGTCAATAAATCGCCATCGTCTGCCCAACAGGATGTTGCCGTTATGAATGAGTCGATGGTGTTTGTCTGATTGGTTTCGTTCTCCTGTGCCTGATTAAAAGGCCTTGAATTGTTATGTAACCTACACGCAACAAGCCTTAGTATCGATATATTGTTCATATCAGATACTTAATGTCCACGTATTGCTACTTAAAGCTAAGCCATACTTTCAATTACGTTTGGATGATATTAATACACTCACAGTATCTCCTTCTCACTCAAAGGCTATTATTACGCTCCCTTTCAAGAAAACAGCGAGTTGTTTTTTTCCTTATTAACTTGTTTGTTCATGAAATTTTTGTTTTTGAAATTTTGCATGCGGTTCTGAGTCATTTTGTCACAACCAGATTCCAAATTTTAACGATATTGTGACGTTTGTTCAGTACTACTGATGAGATTTTAACATTTCAACCCAGGAAGCTGGTGAAAAGGTGCCGATTTCATGCATGACGTTTTCTGTTTGAGATCTCACTAAAATCAGTGTTAGTCTGACTGCAAACAAAGGTAACTAACAATCATCGGCAATCTCTAAACACAGAAGTTCCCATTCAAGAGGGCCGTCACAGAGAAAATATTGACAAGGCTTTTAAGTTTAGCTGTGTTGATGGAAATCATTTGACGGTTGATCGCCCACTTTCAGACTTTACTTATCGAAGTTTAACTCTAAGCTCTTTTCCCCCGAAAAATCTGCCCTTAATTTGTTCCAAAGACCTCTTTGATCTGAAAAAATAATTCGGTTTTCCTTGAAAAACCAGTTGATTCTTCTGTGCTGCTACTAAATAAAGAGGAGTGTAAACAATAAGGAAAACTCAACAACGATTTCAATAAAAAATGGTTCACGAACGAGGAAAGATATCAGTACCACAAGCAAATCAAATAGGAGTTGATCTTACGAAGAATGGACTCAGGCCAAATTCAGATGTTGTATTCCATGGCTGATGCTTGATGCATGTGTGAAGTATGAGCTGGCGCTGGGAATGGATCGCCATCGTCCAGGAAAACTGTAGTATGTCAAAATGACTTCTTTTCAGGAGGAGCAAAAAAAAAAACAACATTTTTTTTTTATTTTGACTGATACACTAGCAAACTACATATTTTAAATGTCATATAAAGGAAAACGAAAACAAATGTTCCTGCATTTTGAAGCTAGTTTGAAAGTATAATTGCGGTGTAACGAGAAAAAATTCGAAAAAACTAACATACTACAGTTCTCCTGGATGGCAATCGAAGAAAATAGCTTAGATTAGTGCCGAGATGAGACAAAGCCGTAGAAAGAAGGGAAAAAAACCCAGGAAGGTTGGAAGGCATTGTCCGGAATTGGAACCTACCTGTAAACATAGTTTGACTTGAGAGACTGATCGGGGACCGACACCCGGTCTCTGGTCACACCTGGATCCCGTGTGTGTCCACCCAGTCTTTGTAGATCTGGGTGAGATTGTGAACAATCTCATATCTTCTAGTCTCGTCACCTCGCACTCCAAGACGAAGTGGTCTAACGTCTGGACTTTCTTATGACAATGGTGACAGAGAGGCGTCTCCGTCTTTGACATTCGGAATAACAAATCGGCCGTGCGCGTTTAGCGACTGTGCAGTCAATCCGTCATTGCCCAGAGTTTCCTTCCACCTCCGTCGAACCCTGAGAG
>JBCIKM010272828.1:1301-3801 GCA_039654465.1 Melibe viridis | reverse complement strand
AATATGAGAAGACTTGTGTGGAAGTTGGATTTTTTTTCACAGGAGATTGTTTCCTTTATCCATTTAAGGGTTTTAAGTTTTGTGTTGAATTTGATATCCTTGCGCCATAACAAAAAAAGTACCTCTACACATACAGATGTGATTTAAAAAAAAATAAAAAAAATTATAAAAACAATATGTTCACAAATTTTCATGGTTATAAAAAATACCCCAACAACATGGTTTCAGTAAAGCTTTGCTCAAAATGCCCTGCTCAGGGTTATGCCGTGAAGTCCATGATATGGGAATTTTCGGGTAGTCTTAATAAAACGGTCATTTCTAACTTGTCTTTAACCTTAGTTCTTTGAAACTTTGCACATGTAAAATTAAACAGTTCATCGTTGTTACACCGAGTTTTTTTAACTGCGTTAGTTATCACACAATTTTGAGTGCTCTGGTTTTGGGCCTTTTTTTTTTTTTCACTCACCCTTGTACCATTGGACCGGTTTCTGTGTGGCGGCAATGGGCCTACATGTTATCCAGAAAATTATTTCCTGTTAAAAGATAAAGATAAAAACTCTTTTTATTCACCCCATGGGGGAGATGGTGTGTCTTCTGGGTCTGCCCACCCAGGGAAGACTGGGACAACCCAGGCGGCAGTTGCAGTGCAGTGCCTAAAACATTGGTTCACAGTATTTGCCTACTTTCCAGTGGAGTTAGTGCCCTTTGCGGGGGTCTATGGAAGATTATTCAAAGCTCATCTTGAGTCGATGGTTCGTCGATGGTTCGTCGATGGTTCGTCGATGGTTCGTCGATGGGTCGTCGATGGTTCGTCGATGGTTCGTCGATGGTTCGTCGATGGTTCGTAAATGGTTCGTCAATGGTTCGTCGATGGTTTGTCGATGGTTTGTCGATGGTTGGAAGATGGTTTGTCGATGGTTCGTCGATGGTTTGTCGATGGTTCGTCGATGGTTTGTCGATGGTTTGTCGATGGTTCGTCGATGGTTTGTCGATGGTTCGTCGATGGTTCGTCGATGGTTTGTCGATGGTTCGTCGATGGTTTGTTGTCCAACTGTAGCTCCCTGATTGTCATTTGCCAGGGGCTTTGCCACAGAAAGGATGTAGACCATCCTTGTCCCTGGTTTTGTCAAGCGTGTTGAAAGTGTTGGCTGTTCGCCTTCAGGGATCCTGATCCTGGGAAACTTCTACGAATTGCTGTCCGCACAACCTGTGTTCGTTGGTTTTGTTTTTCATAAAACCTCTCTGGGGAGAGGGTCTGACTCCCATGTCGCCCTTTTGGGGTTCAAATTTTGCTTTGGGGGAAAGGGGTGCTGGAAAAGGGGGTTGGGGTGGTGGTGAGCTCATACATTTGCTCAAAGGATGCGTTTAGCTGCCATAATACTTTCGATAGGCTTCTCATCAAGAGTGTTTGTGCCGTATACATTTCACTCCGAGTGCCTCCCTTTTCCCTTGTCTAAACATGTGTTTATTCATGATTTATTTCAGGTAAAGTATTCGCACCTCATGGGCTGCGAATATTGGTCAAGAGTTTTCTTGTTGTTCTCGCCCAGGGTGGATGAGGTGTTTGTATGTGGGTGGTGTTGGGTTGGGGGTGGGTGGGAGGCAAAGTAAAAGACAATAGAAATTCTTAGGTAGATGGTGCAGAAAGGGAACGACACACCTGGGAAGTGCCAACATTGATTTCTCCACTTCGGATAACAACTGCACCACCGGCAGCGTGGCTTATTTTAGTTTTTACTGTTTGTTGGTGACTTGTGATTTGTTTTTGTTGTTGTTGTTGTTGTTGCTGTTTTGTTGTTGTTGTTGTAAGTTAACAGTTCTTTGTTTCCTTGTTTTTGGTTGTTTTGTTGTTTTTTCTCTTTTTGGTAGTGGGATTTTCTTCTTTGTATTTAAGTGCGATTTGTTTTTTGTCTTTTTTTGTTTTGTTTTGTTTTGTTTTTGTTTTTGTTTGTTTTTGTTGTTGTTGTTGTTGTTGTTGTTGTTGTTTTTTTTTGTTGTTTTTTTTGGGGGGGGGGGTGGGGTGTTGCATTATTCAAGTTACTTTCGGTAATTTAAATAACTTACCCAATTACTTGATCGTAACAGATGTGTGTAAACAAACTGTTTGTCTCTCATTCATAAAACTCATATCAAAAGAAAAAAAAGGAACTTCAGCTGCATGTGTGTTACTGTCAGTAATGCAATCCCTGGATGACTTTGCGATATCATGGCCTCCATTCCTCACATGAAAAGTAAAGTAGTAATAATGATGAAGATGGCACGGTCGTGCTTTACAACAGGTGCCAATAGGTCAGACTCTCACGCCAAAGGGTTCAAATCCTGGCAGGGGCTTTTGTGGTGTACCATGAACAACATGGGTGATACCTGTTGACATTAGGTGCAAGCTCGATGAATAATGTCTAGTCACTTATTGGGTGTGACTCACACGCCGAAGGGTTCAAATCCTGGCAGGGGCTTTTGTGGTGCACCATGAACAAAATGGGTGATACCTGTTGACACT
>JBCIKM010272717.1:0-11936 GCA_039654465.1 Melibe viridis | reverse complement strand
AGCACCTCATTCCTCTTCCCATTCACCCCCCCCCCCCCCCCCCCCAATGACATGTTAAAACTTGAAGAGTCACAGTGGGGGAGCATTTGATGAATGCTTGCTTTGCTCGCCTGGTCAAAGATCTTCAGTTGATTTCCACTTCCGACGCACATTCACAGTAGCTGAAGTAAGTCCACACAGTCAAGCTCTTTCTGACAGCATCCCCCCCACCCCCTCCCCAATGTTCATTTTCATGAACAAAGCTAGACGTCCAGAGTGTAGCCAATAAATTAATGACTTATGGCTGGAACATACCATGCCAAATTGGGATGCTGGCTACCAGTATAGAAGTGACTATTCTCACCTGGTCCTTCTTACAGTAAAATGGCAGACCAAGAGCAAATTAGTTGCCAATTCACCTGCCAATGTCTACTTCACTGACTTTGACCAACTTCTGCCCACTCTGAATCAACTAATGTATCAAAACAGTTACCTCAATTCCCAATTCCTTTCTCAATTATGTGCCCAAACCAGTGAGAATTTTGAAGGCGAAGGGAGTTAAATTTAAAGTAAAGGTTCTCACCCCGGGTGAGAATAAAAAAGCAGCCTACCAATAGATCCACTGTAAAGTTCTTACACTGACATTCTGGGTCAGGTATATTTAATGAGTGCACTGCAATGATTTGTTAGGATCTTTTCTGGGTAGGAACATAAGAGCATAACAAAAGGTAAACAACTTGATAACAGCAACACCACACCTTTGCCTTCTGTGAAAATGCATTCCTTGAAACTGCCAACCACACTGTGCCTTTATTGAACCAAATTCATTCCTACGGTTGTACTTGTAAGATTGCCCAACGTTTCTTGAACACTCTACACATAAAATTTTGTGGGGATTTTTTTGATAATATCACAGCCAAAGTTCAATTCTCAAGTGTATTCTATTTGTTGGTTTCAGCCAAGGGTTCAAGCTAACAGGCAAGGCGAATGAAATAAAAAAAATCGTTGACTCAAATCTAAGGAATTTTACGACAGACCATGAATTCTTACCTTGATTATGACTTTCATCAGCAATAACATAAGGTGAATAGTATGGAAGAGTTTGAAAAATAATAAAAACATGAAATAAATCGATTAGTCTTTCACTGCTGTAGATATCCAGTCGCGCCATCTTCCCATGCTGAAAGGTCAAGCAATTTCATTGATAATTTCCTAGACACGCGATCTAAAATAATCCTTTAGAGTCCACTGATTATAATTTTTCCCCTAAAATCTTCTAATAAAATCAAACAAACACAGGTTGAAAAAATATATCACCACACAACACGCAATCGATCTCCAACTCCTTTTATTTTTTTTTGCATCATACAAGAGTACGAAAATAGTAAAATTTATGTTTGATAGCTCTGCTTTCTTACTGACGACGTGCCTAGTCATTGGTTGTTCTCTTAGCAACTGAGTCTATTCGTTCATTTCCTTTCGAGGTCAAAAAGTTCAATCCAAGGCCAACTTCCGTCAACAAAACGGGGAACAAGTGGTCCACGACACAAACTAACGCAAAGTCAAAGTGGTTTTTCACGAGTCCGTTTGGGTTAACATTCTTTTCTAGTAAATAAAGCTTTTAAATGAGACACACGATATTGGTGAATTGGTTCAACGAAGTACAGGACGAGTACGTTTATTTGCAATTAATCCTTGTCATTTTGTGTTTTTTTGGGCTTTCACTTTCACTATGATGCATATATAGTCTTGATACATATCTTTTAGTGTCGAATCTTAGGAGCTTTAAGTTATAACACCTCATAGAAGAATCAAAAAGGGGATAATATCCTGTGGCCCCTTTATAGCACGTTTTGTCACCGAAAGCTTAGCATTTGGTGTTGAACAGAATCATTCTATAACAATAATATAATAATAGATAGCCTAGCATTTTTGTATAGTTCATATCCAGAAGGTTGTGTTGCTCTTTGGGCTTAACAATATGGTTACATCCCTGGGAGACAACAGACATACAACATGTAAGACGAGACAAGTCGCCTTTTCGGCCTGTTACAATTTTCGGGCAAAGAAACAAAGTTGTCAACTGTGAAACCTATGAGCATTACATCCATCTCCGATAGGATGAGGTAAATTTGGTAAAGTGACTTATCTAAGGGCACAACCCAAGGCACACTCTTCAGCACGGAAGTCCAACGCCTTACCAGTTAAGCTATTGAGCCCATGTAGGGATAAATTTGGAATTCTCTGTGTCAACCTTTGAAGAAATCAGTTGGAGTATCTGTTTCAAGAAACATTTTGTCTTTTTGGAATCATTCAAAATAAATATTTTTGTTTATTCGGATTCAGACACACACGATGTAAACTCTAACATCCCTCTACTCTCACACTCCCACATGCTCTTGCTCAAACTTGTTTTTTTCCTGCCCACATGCTTCTATAAATGTTGATGGGCCCTAAAACCACCAATAAACTAACTGAATAATTTCTTTTCTTGCATGAAGTTCTTGTACCAATTTTTCCTAAAGCTTTGAATTTTTGAAAAGACATCCAAACTGATTATTTTCTAAGAATATTTTAGTTGTATGAAATTGAATCAAGGATTTCATCTTACAACTATTCCAGTGCTGCAGTCCTTTCCTTGGCTGACTGACTGGTGGATTAGAGTCTACTTCCTGTTACTCAGACCAATGCTGAAGTGGTTGTTGCGAAAAGTAACTGGCAAATGTGAGCTGTTGAGAATAACAAATGGAGAAGAAGACAAAGTTGAGAGGACAATACAAATAGGTATGTCTGAAATTTGTAATTTTTAAAATTTGTCCTCCTCTGACATGTGGACATTATATAAGCCTTGCTGTTATCTTGATTATCTGAAATTTTCTAACAGACCTATTGCTAAAAGATATTAAGATCTTGTCTGTAAGACGTTGGGTTCTTTTTTTTTTTTTTCTTAATCCAATGCCTCGAACAGAATTTTAGAGAGGTTTTTAATTGATTCAGACCACTCCAGCCTTTTGGATTAACATCAACTACTTTTGCCTGAGTTTTGAGATTCGAAAATTTTCGAAAATTTTCCTTCTCTGTTTTATTTTATTTTCTCAAAAAACCTAATACATTGCCTGTATATGTTTTGTCA
This sequence comes from Melibe viridis, assembly GCA_039654465.1. Lineage (NCBI taxonomy): Eukaryota > Metazoa > Mollusca > Gastropoda > Nudibranchia > Dendronotidae > Melibe > Melibe viridis. Next base: position 8,824 of record JBCIKM010272717.1, on the reverse strand, counting down.
CATAAAGTTTCATTAGATGGATAGCACTATGAGTCGTTTAAAATAGATAAAGGTGCAATAAGGGGAGGCCAAAAAAAAGCGTAGAATTTAAACAGCTAGTTACTTTGAAACCAGGGACTCTCTTTGACTTAAATTTGATTGCTTAAAACACAACTAAATTTTCTTATCCTTTTAAAATTTTAATGAAAACTGCTCAAATGCGTTTGCAACTGACATTCATCTAAGGACAGGTCTGAGAAGACAGTATCACGGCTGCAGGAAAGTAGGCTTCATCACAATCCCCTATTAAACATTTAAAGAATCAAAACAGAAATAAAGTTAGAAATTTCCATTTTTTTGCAACAGCTCAGACAAACATTCATATTTTTCTATGTTAAATTAGAAGAAGATTGAACGCGCCATTTTTCTATTGTGACATCATTTACTTGATATGGAAATTGGCTTGGTGCGATTTTGATGTAAAAATTCTATCTCACTCTTTCACATCAAAATTCTACTTTTTCCTATTCTCCTGTTATCTCTTTGTTGATGACAGAAAAAAAGCAAGAAAATGTAAATTGGGCTATGACATGACAAGTCAACAAACGAGTGTAGTCATTAGCAGCACCTTCTAAAGTGTACATTACACTTAAAATGTAGAGCTGCAAGGAAAAGTGCCAAATTTTGCATCTATATAGTTGCAAGCAATTGAAAGAAATTTTCATGGGGATATCAAAGTAACACGAACCTGAAAGTGTCTAATGGCTGTTGGGTTGCTTTAATTTGCTCTGAAAAGAAAATGAAGAAAAGTATTTTTATGGATCTGAGGAGAATGTTATGAGATTGGTGCCCAATCGTGGTTTAGCTTTCATCTTATGGGGAAACCTTTTCACTCTTCAGAGAACAGCTTGAAGAGCTCTGGTGATGACGAATTGAAGCAGTTGGCTACAGAATGGAATTTTGACATCCAGGAAGCTGTCCAGAAGATTTTGACCAAAAAGGACATTCTGCCAGAAGTCCACTCCCAGTGAGATTTATTTATTTATGTCTTTCACTGCTGTGAATTTGAACTACTACACATCAGTACAAGAAACCCAAATTTTGTTTTCACTTCGTAATATTATTTATTTGTATATGATCATTACTGTTTGAAAAATTTAAAACTGTAATTAAAAGTTCTCAATGTTTTTTTTAGACTTTGGTTTTTCCAAATACCCAGGAATCCACCTGCCATTATTGATTTCAAAGTCAAGCTATAGAAAGCTTGTCTATTTACCAACACATTGTCCAATAAAACATGCTGATTCTCACCGCCAGGTTTGAAGGAAGACTCACTGACAGTCTGACCACGTTGAAAGCCTACAACAAAATCTTATCAGAGGCAGAAGAACTGAGGCAGACCAAATACTCAGCTGACAACCAAAGTCATGAGGATCGCTTGCTTGAGGTGAGCTAAAATGAATACCAAATGCTCACATAACTGTGTCAACAATAAGCTTGTCGGCAGCTTCTTTATGGAATTTGACTGCATTTCTTGTCCATATTGGTGTAATTTTAGACCATCTTTCAAACTTCTATGTTAAAAAATGTACAAAACTATTCTTTTTTTTCACAAAAAAATCTCAAAATATGTTGAAAATCAGCATCAAGTTTCCTCTGTCTCAAATGGCGAATACACAGTTAGAGCAGTTGACACTTATGCATTGTGCACTGTTTATCACATGATTGTTTCAGGCCAAATATTTCTAAAAATAGCTTGGAATTTGTATTGGGAGTTGGAAATTCTCTAGAGATTATTTTTGGACTAAAATGAGTACTTCATCCCATTTTTGCACTTCCACAGTCATCATTAGACACTGACGTTCTGTTTTTTTTTATGGGTCTATTTCTAAGCAAATTCTAACCATTTATGGCTATTCTATTATCATATCCTGTAGGCTCATGTTGCACTATTGACACAGTGTTTCCAGCCCGAAAACCCTGACTGATCTGTCCTTTTGGGCGTTGCCATATTTCACCAAGTTTACAATGATAAATTTTCATTATTTTCCTCTTAGCTGTGGGCTGTATGGAAGAGTGAGCCATTACCAAGTCGTACCGGAGAGCACTGGACCGACTTGGGCTTCCAGGGTCACGACCCCCAAACAGACTTTCGAGGCATGGGCATGCTGGGATTGGAACAGTTGATGTACGTAAACAAGTAAAACTTTTATTACACTTGTGAGGTATTTCTGTTAGTTTTCAAAACTTGAGTGTGCATTTTCAAAAAAATCAATTTTTCTTTTCAACCTTATATTCAATTTACATAATTTTGCGTACAATCACAGCAAACTGAGATTTTAAAGTACCTGATGAATTTTAAATATGACAAAATCCCATCCAACAATTATTACTCGGTTGCCCATTCCTTTGATGTGTTGCAGTGTTTTATGGTGTTCATTGAAGAGGGTCAAAAAATTATAATCTTGAGATCATTCCTTTTTATACTTTGATGTCATCGAAATAGTTTAGTACTGTGTTTGCATTCAGGAAAAGTCTTTACAAAAACAGACAGTGGAAGTCAGTGGTTTTGTTATTTCCTATAAACAAATTGGTTGAAAGGTAATGTAAAGATAGGGAATTGTTATTCTTAGCATGACTGTTTTTTTCTTTTTCACTTTATCTAAAGTAGATTTAATAAAAGCAAAACTTTATTATTATTATTTGATTATTTAAATTGAAACAGAAATATAACAGGATTTTATGTAATTGGAATCACACAGAAAAGTGACAATGAAATTCTTTCAGATTATAATAAAGATACAAGGGAAAACTTGTACACTTAAGTATCAACGATTCCTTGTTACGTCCAGGATACAATTTGTTGTTTTAACTAGGTTCTCATATCATTATCCTCAAAACTCTTACTACGTTTGTGCTTGGTCTTGTTAAAGAGTGTATTTTTCTTTTTTGCCACTATATGACCCCTTCAAATTGTCCACCATCTATTTCTACTGTGTCATTTCATGAAACAGGCCTTTTTATTATTTCTGTTTGAAGCTGAGAGGCCTTGAGTGTAAATTCTCTCCACCTACCCTTTTGTTGACTGTGGAATAGTTTAGAGATCTGATAGTAGGCTGAGGTGGTGTTGTTCTCAACACTCCACCTCTCAAAGTGGCCCAATGATGAAAAATATGGTTTGTATCTGTTAACTATTGTTAAAATGATTTGAGATTTTATGCTAAATACAAAATCCTCTCAAGTTTTTCTCTGTATTTATGATAGTAGAAACTTATTTGACTTTGACCATCTCATTGTCTCAGCTTCAAAGAGAAATAATATAAGGACCCTCTCATGAAATGACGTAGTACAAATAGATATGGTTTTGCAAAGCTCTTGGGACATGGTGATGACCGTATGGATTGGCATTATATAGATATTATATATTATTATATGTTTTTTTATCCATATCCCTTCATACCGACTGAGCAGTGTCGGGACCCAGCAGCTCCAAGGAGCCGGGAAACACTCTGGATCACAAGAAATGAAGACAGGCAGAAGATTGGCCCTCTGTGCCTAATCTTGCATGGCATAATGAGAAATACAATGGGTATTACTCGATCTTAAGCCAAACAATAGCTGCTGTTACCTTGGTGGGTTCTGCTCATTGATAAAGACCAATGAGCCATTTTACCACAGGGCAATATTATTATATTATAGTATTAATCTCATTTTCTAAACTTGAGACTACTATTGTGTACGGAAAGCCTGAGAGCTAAAAAGGGGATGAAATTCCATTCCATTGGCATTGACAAAATAAAAGAAAATCGGTGTCATTTGTGTTTCTCTCACAGATATTTTGCCAAGGAGTTCCCAGCTGAGGCCAAGCAAGTTCTTTCCCATTCCCACCATCCCAAACTGGGGTAAGAAAGATAACTCTAAGAATTAAAGAACTTAAAACCGTCTTTAATGCTTAATTCTTCTTGATATAGCAGCAGACAAAATTGAGATTTTAAAATCAATTTCTCTTATTAAGTTGGAAAATTAATTTTCAAGAAGAATCCAAATGGACAATAGTTGTGTGGGTTGTTTTTTTTTTTAGGTGAATGAAGAACATTAATTCTTTGACCGATCGCTTGAAATGGCTGAAAGTCCAATTTTTAAAAGTAGCTTCTTTGTTTTGGGAGTAGATAAGAGATAGAAAAGGAAATGAAAGGAACATGATTTTCTGCCTTAAAATTAAAGGCTGGTGCTCTGGATATAGCAAAGCCTTCTCAAAGGTATAACAGGGTTTCATGCCTTGGCCATCAACCTTGACATACCTGGATTATGTCCTTGGTTTAGAAATCTTAATTGGGCGTCCTGGTATGATACAACAAGTAACCCCAACTGTCTTTGTAAATAAATGATTGCATTTGAGTTTGCACAAATAGATATACCCTATTTAGGAAACACATATAAAGCGAGAGATCCGGCGGTATAGGGAGAGTTAAAAAGAGAGAGTAAACCTCTAAGAAATCATCTGAAGGGAAAGGTCAGCTGTTGTTCTCCTGGTATTACCACCAATAACACACTTTTGAATATTATCTTATTGACCTGAATATTTTTCTTTACTACTTCAAAAGATAATGATAGAAATAAAAAAAATGTTCATTTGGTTTTATTTTTCAAACCCTTTCAATGGAAAAATAAATGAAAGGTAATTGTATTATAAAAAACACAAGGAAATCAGAAAAAAATGTGAGCCTTTTAACCCTCATGCAGTTTTACTGGACTGTGATATGTTGCCGTATATGGTTTTTACCTTTTACCACCATCTTATCTTTGTTGCAGGTTTTCACTGGCCATTGTCGGGATCAATTTGACCCAGTTGGGTCATTCCCTGATGACCAAACGCCATCTGCGACCTCATTTCTACAGCCTGGACAAGCATGAGCCAGATCTCAATGACTACCACCAAGTATACTGTATGTTTTACATGTTAGAGGAAAAAAACAAAAAAACTCTTTTGTAATAATGCTTTTTTTAACCAGTCAATTTGAGTTACTACTGTTGATGTATTGGTAACATTTAATAGTAATATTAAATCAAACCTAGGAAAGGGATAAGAAAGTAGTGGGATATTAGGTGAACAATTAATGGGAATTAATACTGTTGCATGTTGGAATTTTTTGTCATTGCGCAATTACCAGGCCAAACAGACCTGTAAATGGTGATGAGGGTTAATCTGACGAGGATTGAAGTCCGGGTACCAATTGAGGGTCTCCTCTACATTTGTGCTTTATACAGGGTTCCCACCCACTCTGGAAGTTTGAGAAAAGTCAGGAATTTTGCAAATTTGCTCCCAATCAGGAATAAACAGTCTTGAAAATCAAAATTGTCTTGAATTTGGCGATTGCGACTGGGAAAATCAAGAGTTCAGAGAACCCATAGAAAAATGACGATAAAATAGAAGTGTTTATTTCTAGAACAATGATAACAAAGAACCATTATTTAAAGACAGTGAAGAGGACAGATAACACTCATTGTTTGTAAGAAAACTTTGTCCTTTGGGGCTGTGTGCGGATATAGCATCTAAAAGTTGTAAGAATTCCTTATTTTAGTAGGGTTTTTTTGTTTGTTTGTTTGTTTGTTTTGTTTGTTGTTTTTTTTTTGGGGGGGGGGTGGTTTGATTTGTTTGTTTTTTAGGGGTGGGGGATTTTTTTTGTTTTCTGGAATTTTTTTCTATCCAAATCATTCATTATTATTGATACTTCTACTTGTTTCTCAGCCTCAGTGACTCTTCTAATTATAACTTCATTTCGATATCACGTGCATTTAAATACTGAATACGATGGTGTTATCAGGCAGCAATTGAAAATCAAAAGATGAAATTGACTTTATGCATCAAGTAAATTTATTCCGTAGATGTATTCTTCGTATTTTTCCTCTCAAAATACTGGTCTTGAAAAAAATTATGGGGTCTTGAATTTTGAGTGGGAAGTCTGTTTATATGACAGAGTCCATGATTTTATTCCAGTCTTATTGAGCAAGGAAAGATAGAGTGAAGGGGGGGGGGGGGGGGGAATCTCTTTCAAAACCTTCATTCTGTTTTACAGTTTGTCTTATACATGACAGATAGCTTTTAGTTACCCCTCTTCTCTTCAGTGGGTTTTATTTCAAACCTTTTAAATTTCTGGCAAGATAGTTGAGCGTTATTCTCTTCATCTTTTGAGGAGTCTGGACACTTAAGTTCAGACCTTTATTAATTTTACCACAGTAGGTGTGTCTCCTACATGAGGATTATGTTTGAGACGAATCATTTTTTCTTACAACATAAGTCATGAAGACACATAATGATGAAACTTAAATGATAGACTCATGGAAAATATAACAGTTTGTAGGTAGTCGCTTTTGTTGTTTTTTGCTTTTGGTTTTGTTTTTGTAGTTTTTTTGTTTGCTTTGTTTGTGCAGCAGGAAATATCCTTCATTTGTTATTGGATAATTTGATTATACAGCATCACGCCCATGTTCCTGCCGAGGAAGTTTTGCTATGATGGAGAGGCTTTGTATCTTTTCTTCCTTTCCAACCAATAAAGATCAAAATAAAAATTTCCATGTTGTGAAACGGTATCACCCGAAATGTCCATTGTAGTCTGTCTCTGTTTTCTTTATGTGGAAGCTTCCATACCCGTCACTTTTTGTTTATGTCAGAAAATCATAAACTATATATGTACTGTATAGAATGTTTGTTGATTAATTAAATTTCTGATATTTATTCCAAAATTGTATGGCTTTCTTGTGGTTAACAAAATCTCTCTTTTCCCAGGTTATTTATTGTTCGAGTTCACCCAGTTCTGGATTGCAGAAAATCCAAGAGACATCATGGAGTTTAACAGAGTGAGGAACAAGTTCAAGAAACGGGTGAAATCTCAATTGAAGCTCAAGGGAGATGACTGTGTACTTTCAGCCACTTTTCAGAAGAAAAGATCTTAGCACAGAGAAACTGGTATCGCAGCCGAGGAGAGGTTTGGGTTCGAGGACTCCTGATTCATTATCAGAGATCTTCTCCTTGTTATCTAGTCTCCATATAATCCGTTCCTGTTTTGGGTGTAACCTGGCCAGCTTTTTTTACATTGTCTTAGTATGGTGGATTACAGTTACAATGCATTTGGTACTCTGGTCAAATGATAGATTTTCATGTGCTCTTTCTTCTCTTCAAATTTTTCCTTTTTGGGATGGTAAACATTTTTTGTTCCATATGTAAACCTGCTTATTTATCGTCTCCAGACAATCCATGCACTTCCCGTTATTTGGAAGGAATCCATGAAAATAATAACAGACAGGACTGTGACTGTGACAATCTATAAAACTTTCTTGGCCCGTCAAGGCTCCAAGGCTGCAAGTAAAGGTTAAGTTTCTTGGTGGGAGAGGATTGTGCATTTTCATGTCAAGAACTCGCCTATTAATCTCTGAGCAAACATTTTCAATCCAGCTCTTTTTACATACACAATTTTGATTACAAGACAGCAATCAAATTAACTCTTTAAATAGCTGGAGCAAATTTAAGCAGCTTTACGATTCGTTATTCCCTTTCTTATTAGAAGACCCTTACATCAGCTGGACAAATTTTATGCATTTTACTTTTTCAATGCAATAATGCCAGTTTTCTAGATGTGTATTTGTTTGAGGCAGTCTGCGTATGAAATGCGATTCTGGAGATTGCACAGTGTCTGTATAGCATATTATGAGAAGCTCTGTATGGTGTCCTCTGAGGGAAGAAAGCCATGCATCTTGTTGTGTTGATGTGTGTGTGTGTGTGTGTGTGTGTAAATAGGCTTTCAAAACAGAATACAGAGATGAACTTTTATTTGCTGAGTATATCAATGCCTGTGGTTTGTTTGGTTAGAATTAAATGTGATTTGTAGCTTCTGTTTTTACTTGCAATGTGATAGCACATGTTTCTATCTATGCATGGAGAGCTTTGTAGTGTGAGTAGGTGTGTGTGTGTGTGTGTGTGAGTGGGTGTGTGTGAGTGGGTGTGTGTCTGAGAGAGAGAGAAAGCAGGAAGAGAGAGAGAGATTTTTCAGTGATAAAAAGTAATCTTTCATGGTGTTATATCTTTATTTCTTTGCAGCATTTTAATGTTTATACAAATAGTGTTTTTCGAGTGTAGAGGCATAATATTATAACTGCAAAATTCACAGTTCAGAAAATCATGTTCAAATTTTAAGCTTTAAACTCAGTGTGTTACAATTACAATAATTTTGCACCAAGCAAATCAGAGAAACTGTAAGCCATTTGACAGTTACTTTATTGATTGTTCAATGACTGATCAATATTGGTAATGAACTCATTTTTCAGGGTTTTGCAGTTACAGTAATTTGCCTCTCAACCAATTGTATAGATGAAACATATACAGCCACCCTGGATGGTTTGGGTTTGATTCAGGGTTTATTGAAATAATCCTCAGTTCAAAGAATAGTAATACCAGGGTGCTCAAGACCTCTCAAGCCTCATTCTGGCCATCGGTAAAAAAGAGTCAAAATAAAAGCCTTACTCATGGTGCTTATTACTATTACTACATATTACTGAAACTGCGAGCTCCTCCTTCAGTTATTATGAGCTGAATGAATGTGAAGGTACGATTGATTACTAAGATATAAGTGTTTTAATGAGTCGTATTATCCTTGATTTACTGATGACATAATGTGTTCAAGGCACTGTTTAAAGTTGTCTTCAGGCCCCAGGCCTTTTACACCCAGTTGTCTCATAACTGGGCTGTAAAGCCAAAGGGGCAACATAAAAATTTCATTGGTGTCTCAGCAAGAGCAAAACTCCCATAGTTTTGTTCATGAATCAACCAGTGAAGACATTTACCCAGCCA
>JBCIKM010272610.1:0-11937 GCA_039654465.1 Melibe viridis | reverse complement strand
GAAAGAGAAAGAGAGAGAGAGAGAGAGAGAGGGAGAGAGAGAGAGAGAGAGAGAGAGAGAGAGAGAGAGAGAGAGAGTTAGAGAGATGGTGGGGTGGGGGTGTTATTATTATTATTATTATTATTATTATTATTATTATTATTATTATTATTATTGTCATCATTATTAAAATCAGTATTAGTAATATTTTTGATTGAGTGCGCGATCTCTGAGAGATGGTGGTTCCTTAACGTAACACTTTTTTTTTTAATGATCATTTGATGCCGCATGATGCAGACGTCATAATCACTGTTTGTGGTTTTTGGTACTTTTAGTTGTAAATAAAGATTCGAGTTGTCTTCAATGCAAAAACAAAACAAAACAACAACTCAACAAACAACAAAGCAACTCACGAAGTTGACACCCAATCTCGAATTTTGTACATTTAATACCGACCACCTCCCCCCCCCCCCCTTTCCCCCTCCCCTCAAACAAAACAACAACTCAACAAACAACAAAGCAACTCACGAAGTTGACACAATCACGCCTTTTGTACATTTAACACCGATCGCCTCCCCCCCTCCCCTCCCCCTCCCCTCCCCCCCAAACAAAACGCCAGTCTACAAGCAGAGTTGGCGTGACCAAACTTACCAGTCAGTGCAACCCGGTCGCCTGCTGACCTTGACATTGCATGATCAACAAAGATAACATGAAGACAAATAAATGTAACAATTGTGTTGTTGTTGTGTTCCTTTAATCCTGATTTCTAAATGCAAAAAATTATTCGAGAATTTACGTACATACAAAAGAGAAGAAAAAAAAAAACAACCCTAAAAAATAAAACAAACACAAGAAACAAAATCAACAAAAAATAAAAACAAACAAAAAACCAACAAAAAACCCCACCACCACCACCATCAACAACAACACCCCCCCCCCCCCCACTTAAAACATGCGGATTGAGGATTGGTCCAAGGGCTTATATTAACTTCCTATCTTTGCTTCCTCCCCAGGAAGATTGAATCCCAAAATACGACAAAACCAAAAAGACAAAGAAAGAAAAAGGAGACTAATGAAGACCTTAGTTTTGCTTCTTTTCATGCTCTGGATACCAACAACCAGCGGCAGAGGCTATGCCACTTACAATGGTGAAAGCATGCCAAAACCAGCAAGGCCAAGACTAATAGTATCAACAGACAACGAACACGATAGGAAGGAATACGATGACATAATCACAGAAAAACAACCCAACCCTACAAAACATAAGGACAACGCAGTGGATGTCGAGGGTTCAAATGACAAAATTACTCCAACACCACAAACACCAAAAACAAACAAATCTAATAAAATTGGAGAATACGAGGAGAGTTCAGATGGCAATAATACTTTAAAAATCTCAAAAGCCGAGACTACAGAATTCACTGGGAACGGAGGAGCTTGGAAGGCTTCAGTTGTTAAAAGTACTCCAAAACCACAAACAGCTAAACCTACTGTCGACGAAGGAAATGGGAAGGGTTCCGGTGAAAAAACAACTACACAACTACAAACAGCCAAACCTACTGTCGACGGAGGAAATGGGAAAGGATCCGGGGTCAAAATTACTAAAAAACCACAAACAGTGATACATACTGTTGACGGAAGAGATGGGAAGGGTTCAGGTCACAAAACTACTCTACAACCACAAACAGGCAATCTTTCTGTTGACGGAGAAGATGGGAAGGGATCCGGTGACAAAACTACTAAAAAACCACAAACAGTGAAATCTACTGTCGACGGAGGAGATGGGAAGGGTTCCGGTGAAAAAACTACTCAAAAACTAGAAACAGCCAAACCTACTGTTGACGAAGAAAATGAAAAGGGTTCCGGTGAAAACACAACTACACAACTACAAACAGCCAAACCTACTGTCGACGGAGGAGATGGGAAGGAATCCGGGGACAAAATTACTCTACAACCACACACAGCGATACCTACTGTCGACGTAGAAAATGGGAAGGGTTCAGGTCACAAAACTACTCTACAACCACAAACAGCCATACCTACTGTCGACGTGGGAAATGGGAAGGGTTCAGGCCACAAAACTACTCTACAACCACAAACTGTCAAATCTACTGTCGACGGAGGAGATAGGAAGGGTTCTAGTCAAAATACTTCTCCAAAACCACAAACAGCCAAACCTACTGTCGACGGAGGAAATGGGAAGGATTCCGGTTACAAGACTACTCTACAACCACTGACGGCCAAACCTACTGTTGACGGAGGAAATGGGAAGGGATCCGGTAACAAAACTACTCAAAAAACACAAACAGCGATACCAACTGTCGACGGAGGAGATGGGAAGGGATCCGGTAACAAAATTACTCCAAAACCACAAACAGTCAAACCTACTGTCGACGGAGGAAATGGGAAGAGTTCCGGTGACAAAACTACTCTACAACCACAAACTGTGAAATCTACTGTCGACGGAGGAGATGGGAAGGGTTGTAGTCAAAATACTACTCCAAAACCACAGACAGCCAAACCAACTGTCGATGGAGGAGACGGGAAGAGATCTGGTAATATAACTACTCAAAAAACACAAACAGTGATACCTACTGTCGACGGAGGAGATGGGAAAGGATCCGGTGACAAAATTATTCCAAAACCACAAACAGCGATACCTACTGGTAACGAAGGAAATGGGAAGGGTTCCGGTGAAAAACCAACTACACAACTACAAACTGCCAAACCTAATGTCGATGGAGGAGATGGGAAGGGTTCCCTTGTCAAAACTACTCCAAAACCTCAAACAGCCAAACGTAGGAAATTGGAAGGGTTCAGTAAACAAAATGACTACAAAACCACAAATAGCCAAACCTAGTGTCAATGGGGGAGAAATGAAAGGTAGGTTGTGTATTGATTAGTGATGTGAAAAACGGCTAAGAAAATACGTTGATATTGATATGTTGTTTTTGTTGTCGTTTTTTTAAATTGTTCGATTCCTTTTTCATGGTTTTTTGTTGTTGGTGGTTGTTGTTTTAAATATCTGTGTTAATTCATTGGGTTGTGAAATTATTAAAAAATGGAGAGAGAAAATTTACTGATAACCAAAAAAAAAAAAAAATTAAAAAAAGGAAAAAAAAGGATAGGTAGACTGGAGTTCATTAAATCTGTAATAAGATTTTTTTTCTCTTTTGTTTAAGGGAGTTAAAACCTATTTGTTGTTTTCGTTCTGCAATATAACCGGGTCAGATTAAAAGAAAAACTGGGTTACATGGGGCTGAATAGGTCATTATTTGAACTTCAGGGCAGTTCACTGTAAACTGTGTTTGTCCCATGCAAGAATGTAAATGTATACCTGTCATTATGTAAAGTTAGTTTGTATCTCTTGACTCCTCCCTCTGCAGGTGTCAATGGGTGTGCCATCAATAATGGAGGCTGTTCTCAGACCTGCAGCGCGACTGAAGGCTCGTCATGGCAATGTTTGTGTGAAAAAGGCTTCAAGCAGAGAAATTCTCAGTGTTTTGGTGTGTAGCAGTTTGTTTTATGTTTGGAAATGAAATTTTGAAACGTTAAAAAAAAATTAAAAAAATTCTTCACTGCTTGCCTACTATAAGGGAGGCGGCAGGGGTGGGGAAGGGGGAGGGGGGGAATCACTGCAAGCTTTAAAGACCTGTACAAGTTGCCCCCCCCCCCCCCTAATTGCAAATAAGAAAAGGAATCGCTCTTAATTTGCTGCACTAAAACTGTACAGGACCTTGACAAACTGACTATATCTAGAGTCTTAAAATCAATTATTTTGGTTAGGAGTGAACAGAGCTACGGCAGGTAATTTTGATCTTGTGATGACCATCTGGAATGCACTCCCCCGCCCCCCTTCCCCATGAATTGCTCTGATACTATTGCACATTTGTTTTCTCTGAGTTCTGAAAGCCTTTGACAAGTCCTTCCTCACATTATCTCGTCCTCCAGAACCGAAAACTTTCTTGAATCAAACAAGACCACAATCAAAACTCTGGCCTATTGAATTATGGCTCCCAATGGATCAATAGTTTTCAGAGTATCTTCAATTGCACCTTAAATTTTTCTCTTTTGTTGGTTTTCCTGCCTTGTAAAATGTGATAAAAGTTTAATTTACTTAGCTCGATACTAATACACCAAAAAGATCATTATTATCATTGGGTTTAATTCATTCATTGTCCTGCACAACTGATAAATAATATTAATAATAATAATAATAATAACGATAATAATAATAGTAATAATAATAATATTAATAATAATAATAATAATAATAATAATAATAATAATAATAGTAATAGTAATAATAATAACAATAATAATAATAATAATTATAATAATAATAATAATAATGATAATAATAATAATTCATATTTATAACGCAAAAGCTATCCCCACATTGGCAGCAGGCTCTAGACGCTAAATGAGGATTAATTAAAAAAACCAGTGCAGTACCATAATCACATTTACATCTCAACTCACACGGACACAAAGAAGACACACTCACACACACACACACACACACAAACACACACACACACAAACACAATGCCAGCGTAAAGAAACTAAACACTCAACAATGAACCTTGTCAAGCCAGCGACCAAAACTAAAGGTCTTCGAATCTTTTATGAAAGATCCATTGTCTTTAGTTGACGGAGCCCACTGTGACTGTACCGTATCCTGGTACTTTTGTATCGTTCTGTCCACATCCAGTAACTTAATGCATTATTGTCACAACTGCAATGCTCACCTTGCTCCCTGCATGTTAATGGTGTTATCTTAAAAGTGGAGCTGCAAATCATTAAAGACTCCATACTGTTGAAATGCTGATCAGGATATAATGTTCTTTGATCAAAGGCTGATCGACTCCTCGAACCTTTATGTTTCCCTCATCTCATCAATTAATTTAGTTTATGCTTTTGTGGGTTTTTTTTTAACCAGATGACTACGCTCGTCCCTTGAGAGCAAATATTACGTATTCTCCTGCTGAAGACTATTTTGGTCAAGAAAATAGAAACAAATCTTCCAAGGCCGATGCAACTCTTGTTTTTTGCTCTGAGAAGCGAAGTGCGTGGTTGGTGTTTCAATCAATCCAGTTTGTATTTACTGATTACAGGTTCAGATTATGTCTAAATGTTCATATTCTTGCAAAGACATTTAAAAAATGTACTTGTTATTAGTTAACGTAAAATATAAAAAAAAAAGATAAAATAATTGCCTTTGTCAAAGTTTACTTTGAGATATGGCAGACTCCTTTCTAGGATTTATGTGCATATAATTTTTCAAGCATTTGCAAAAGTCCCAATTTCAAGAGTTACTACCATTCTGTGAGTGAGGAAAGTGTCACTCTTTTTTCTTATCTTCTCCCATGACTACAAATGTCATTCCAAGAACTTTCTTGTAATGCTTCATTTGTTTTCTTCTTTCTTAACAGACTGCAGCAGTGTTGGTTGCAGGGTCAAACTCGACCTTGAAAAAGAAAAATATGGCTATTCAGGTGACCAACATTACAGTGATGGACGGCAGGTAATAGGCCAGGGCTACTTTACAGAAGTCTGAATAGGAGCAGAATGCTGGTCTAAACCATGATTTTACCACACCCTGTTTTATAAGACATAAACCTGTGTCAGCATCTGACTAACCAAATTCCTCCTAGAGTGACATCCCTGGTGGAACAGTCCTCCTCCTAAAGTGGCATTCCTGGTTTGAACAGTCCTCCACCCAGAGGTGATGGGGGAAGCGGGGGAAATATTTGACATCTCTCATCTACGTTCGTTAATGTCACAGCCCTTCTTTTCTTAAGTTGTTGCTTACATCGAACGTTTTTGTCTGTGTATATGTGAGGTTGTGTACGCTTTTGTCCGTCCTTCTGTGTCTTTGCGTATACGAACGCGCGGGCACGTGTGTCTGCTAGAGTGACTGTGTGCGTGCGCGCGCGCGCGCGTGTGTGTGTGTGTGTGTGTGTGTGTACGCGTTTGTGTATATGCTTGTATAATATGCTCAAATTCACTTTTTTATAGTTAGCTATCGATATGTCAATCCTATTTTTAATTGTGATTGATAATTTGTCTGATTTAGTGTATTGTATGCATGTCTCAATGGAAAGGATGATAGAGCAGTGAAATGTGTATAAGCAGATTTCTTTGTAAAGCGCAAGTGAGCATCTTTGAAATGGACGCTGGCGCTCTAAAAATTCAAATATTATAATTATTGTTGAAATAACATTCAAGGTGGACCAGTCCTCCTCCTAGAGTGACATTCCTGGTGAAACAGACCTCCTCCTAGAGTGACATTCCTGGTGAAACATTCCTCCTCCTAGAGTGACATTCCTGGTGAAACAGTCGTCCTCCTAGAGAGACATTCCTGGTGGAACAGTCCTCCTCCTGGAGTGACATTCCTGGTGGAACAGTCCTCCTCCTAGAAAGACATTCCTGGTGGAACAGTCATCCTCCTAGAGTAATATTCCTGGTGGAACAGTCCTCCTCCTAGAGTGACATTCCTGGTGGAACAGTCCTCCTCCTAGAGTGACATTCCTGGTGGAACAGTCCTCCTCCTAGAGTGACATTCAAGGTGGAACAGTCATCCTCCAAGAGAGACATTCCTGGTGGAACAGTCCTCCTCCTAGAGTGACATTCAAGTTGGAACAGTCATCCTCCTAGAGTGACATTCCTGGTGGAGCAGTCCTCCTCTTAGAGTGACATTCCTGGTGGAACAGTCCTCCTCTTAGAGTGACATTCAAGGTGGAACAGTCATCCTCCTAGAGTGACATTCCTTGTGGAACAGTCCTCCTCCTAGAGTGACATTCAAGGTGAAACAGTCCTCCTAGAGAGACATTCCTGGTGGAACAGTCTTCCTGCTAGAGTGACATTGAGAGTGGACAAGTCCTCCTAGAGTGACATTCCTAGTGGAACAGTCCTCCTCCTAGAGAGACATTCCTGGTGGAACAGTCTTCCTCCTAGAGTGACATTGAGAGTGGACAAGTCCTCCAAGAGTGACAATCCTGGTGGAACAGTCCTCCTCCTAGAGTGACATTCAAGGTGGAACAGTCATCCTTCTAGAATGACATTGAAGGTGGAACAGTCCTCCTAGAGTGACATTCCTGGTGGAACAGTCCTCCTCCTAGAGTGACATTCCTGGTGGACCAGTCCTCTTCTTAGAGTGACATTCCTGGTGGAACAGTCCTCCTCCTAGAGTGACATTCCTGGTGGAACAGTCCTCCTCTTAGAGTGACATTCCCGGTGGAACAGTCCTCCTCTTAGAGTGACATTCAAGGTGGAACAGTCCTCCTCCTAGAGTGACATTCAAGGTGGAACAGTCATCCTCCTAGAAAGACATTCCTGGTGGAACAGTCTTCCTGCTAGAGTGACATTCAATGTGAAACAGTCCTCCTAGAGAGACATTCCTGGTGGAACAGTCCTCCTCCTAGAGAGACATTCAAGGTGGAACAGTCATCCTCCTAGAGAGACATTCCTGGTGGAACAGTCCTCCTCCTAGGGAGACATTCCTTGTGGAACAGTCTTCCTGCTAGAGTGGCATTGAAAGTGGACAAGTCCTCCTAGAGTGACATTCCTGGTGGAACAGTCCTCCTCCTAGAGTGACATTAAAGGTGGAACAGTGATCCTCCTAGAATGACATTAAAGGTGGACCAGTCCTCCTAGAGTGACGTTCCTGGTGGAACAGTCCTCCTCCTAGATTGACATTACTGGTGGACCAGTCCTCCTCCTAGAGTGACATTCAAGGTGGAACAGTCCTCCTCCAAGAGTGACATTCCTGGTGGAACAGTCCTCCTCTTAGAGCAACATTCATAGTGGAACACTCCTCCTCCTAGAGTGACATTCAAGGTGGAACAGTCATCCTCCTAGAGAGACATTCCTGGTGGAACAGTCCTCCTCCTAGAAAGACATTCCTGTTTGAACAGTCTTCCTGCTAGAGTGACATTGAAAGTTGACAAGTCCTCCTAGAGTGACATTGCTGGTGGAACAGTCCTCCTCCTAAAGAGATATTCCTGGTGGAACAGTCTTCCTTCTAGAGTGACATTGAGAGTGGACAAGGCCTCCTAGAGTGACATTCCTGGTGGAACAGTCCTCCTCCTAGAGTGATATTATAGGTGGAACAGTCATCCTCCTAGAATAAAATTGAGAGTGGACTAGTCCTCCTAGAGTGACATTCCTGGTGGAACAGTCCTCCTCCTAGAGTGACATTCCTGGTGGACAAGTCCTCCACTTAGAGTGACATTCCTGGTGGAACAGTCCTCCTCCTAGAGTGACATTCAATGTGGAACAGTCATCCTTATAGAGAGACATTCCTGGTGGAACAGTACTTCTCCTAGAGTGACATTCCTGGTTGAACAGTCCTCCTCCTAGAGTGACATTCCGAGTGGAACAGTCTTCCTGCTAGAGTGACATTCAAGGTGGAACAGTCATCTTCCTAGAGAGACATTCCTGGTGGAACAGTCCTCCTCATAGATTGACAATCAAGGTGAAAAAGTCCTCCTCCGAGAGAGACATTCCTGGTGGAACAGTCCTCTTGCTAGAGTGACATTGAGAGCGGACAAGTCCTCCTAGAGTGAAATTCCTGGTGGAAAAGTCCTCCTCCTAGAGTGCCATTCACGGTGGAACAGTCATCCTCCTAGAAATACATTGAAGTTGGACCAGTTCTCCTAGAATGACATTCCTGGTGAAACAGTCCCCCTCCTAGAGTGTCATCCCTGGTAGACCAGTCCTCCTCTTAGAGTGACATTCCTGGTGGAACAGTCCTCCTCCTAGAGTGACATTCCCTGTGGAACGGTCCTCCTCTTAGAGTGAAATTCCTGATGGAACAATCCTCCTTAGAGTGACATTCCTGATGGAACAGTTCTCCTCTTAGAGTGGCATTCCTGGTGGAACAGTCCTCCAATTAAAATGAAATTCCTGATTGAACAGTCCTTCTCTTAGAGTGACATTCCTGGTGGAACAGTTCTCCTCTTAGAGTGACATTCCTGGTGGAACAGTCCACCTCTTAGAGTGACATTCCTGGTGGAACAGTCCTCCTCCTAGAGTGACATTCCTGGTGGAAAAGTACCCTTCTTAGAGTGGCATTCCTGGTGGAACAGTTATCCTCTTAGAGTGGCACTCCTGGTTGAACAGTCCTCCTCTTAGAGTGACATTCCTGGTGGAACAGTCCTCCTCTTAGAGTGACATTCCTGGTGGAACAGTTCTGCTTTTAGAGTGATATTCCTGGTGGAACAGTCCTCCTCTTAGAGGGACATTCCTGGTGGAACAGTCCTCCACCTAGAGGGTCATTCCTGTTGGAACAGTCCTCCTCCTAGAGTGGCATTCCTGGTTGAACAGTCCTCCTTTTATAGTGATATTCCTGGTGCAACAGTCCTCCTCTTAGAGTGGTATTCCTGGTGGAACAGTTCTCCTCATAGAGTGACATTCCTGGTGGAACAGTCCTCCTCGTAGAGTGAGATTCCTGGTGGAACAGTCCTCCTTTTAGAGTGATATTCCTGGTGGAACAGTCCTCCTCCTAGAGTGATATTCCTGGTGGAACTGTCTTCCTCTTAGAGTGACATTCCTGGTTGAACAGTCCTCCTCCTAGAGTGATATTCCTGGTTGAACAGTTCTCCTCTTAGAGTGATATTCCTGGTTGAACAGTCCCCCTCTGAGAGTGATAGTCATGATTGAACAGTCCTCCTCTTAGAGTGATATTCCTGGTTGAACAGTCCTCCTCTTAGAGTAATGTTCCTGGTTGAACAGTCCTCCTCTTAGAGTGATATTCCTGGTTGAACAGTCCTCCTCTTAGAGTGACATTCCTGGTTGAACAGTCCTCCTCTTAGAGTGATATTCCTGGTTGAACAGTCCTCCTCTTAGAGTGATATTCCTGGTTGAACAGTCCTCCTCTTAGAGTGACTTTCCTGGTTAAACAGACCTCCTCTTAGAGTGATATTCCTGGTTGAACAGTCCTCGTCTTAGAGTGACATTCCTGTTGAAGAGTCCTCCTCTTAGAGCGATATTCCTGGTTGAACAGTCCTCCTCGTAGAGTGATATTCCTGGTGGAACAGTCCTCCTCTTAGAGTGATATTCCTGGTTGAACAGTCCTACTCTTAGAGTGATATTCCTGGTTGAACAGTCCTCCTCTTAGAGTGATATTGCTGGTTGAACAGTCCTCCTCTTAGAGTGACATTCCTGGTTGAACAGTCCTCCTCTTAGAGTGATATTCCTGGTTGAACAATCCTCCTCTTAGAGTGATATTCCTTGTTGAACAGTTCTCCTCTTAGAGTAATATTCCTGGTGGAACAGTCCTCATCTTAGAGAGACATTCCTGGTTGAACAGTCCTCCTCTTAGAGTGACATTGAGAGTGGACAAGTCCTCCTAGAGTGACATTCCTGGTGGAACAGTCCTCCTCCTAGAGTGATATTCCTGGTGGAACAGTCTTCCTCTTAGAGTGATATTCCTGGTGGAACAGTCCTCCTCTTAGAGTGATATTCCTGGTGGAAGAGTCCTCCTCTTAGAGTGATATTCCTGGTGGAATAGTCCTCCTCCTAGAGTGATATTCCTGGTGGAACAGTCCTCCTCTTAGAGTGATATTCCTGGTGGAACAGTCCTCCTCTTAGAGTGATATTCCTGGTGGAACAGTTCTCCCATGCCATTTTGTGGCAGGAATCGAAAGAAAAAACAAACAAACAACAAAAGACGCTCTTTGCTCTCGACGTCTACATTTGTTTAATTCTTACCGTGTAATATATTCACATTAGTGCTTTATTCTGACTCTCTGTTGTGATTACAAACGATTAAAGTAAATTATTTTATTCTATTCTAAGATTTGAATATTATTGTATACGCTTTCTTTTTTATCTCAAAACAATTTTTTTTTCCTGCGAGGCCCGCTTTCTTTTTTCGTAAATCCTAATTAATTTTTAATTTGTTTATATTGCGTTTTTTCCATTGCCCTCCAGTCAAGGGACATAATTTTCAAACTCTTTTCTTGCCCTATGTACAGCAAGTCCAGGATTAATCGATCCCAGTCAAGCCAGGTGGAATTATCCGTGGAACTGTTGCTGGTCACCACCGTCCGGGTCAGCAGCGGAGATCTGGATGCCTATTTGCATGAAGGTGCCAGGGAACCAGACTCGATGTCTAACCAACACGGAGTGACGTTTAACACAATTCATTAAGATATGACAAGTAAGTTGAACATTACAATGCTTTCGGTGTGGGTTTTTTTTTTTCTCCCTTTTTTTCTGTGAACATGTTAGTTTGTTTTGTTTTCTCTAAATGTAAAGTGCTTGTTTCATTCATCTGAACAGATGCATCCAGGACCTGCGAGGCTTCGGCATGCGATGCACAATCCACCATGTGCAGGGACGATGATTCTAAGTTACTATCTTGTCTGTGCAAAGATGGCTTCAATGCGACTAGAGACCCTACACAGTGCCAGGGTGATTACAGAGCAGCATGCCTGTCGTGTCGATGAATTTCAAGGCAGCGCACTGAGTCAGGGAATCTGAACTCAAGCCAGTTTAGTTATAAGAGCTTCAAAATATTTCTGGGACAGTCTATCCCCAAAACCTCGAAATATCTCTTTTTCGTAACCAACATAAGCAAAACTTCACATTTTCTCAGATAATTAAAAATTGCTGCTGACGGTGGATTTCAAGACGATAGACGGTCTAATCCTATCAACATGATCACACTGTGGGTAAAAAAAACAACAAACAAACCCAAAACACCTGACTTTAAATGCAAGATGATACTATTCAAACCAATGCTTGAAATACCAAGTCAAAATGTGGAAAAGGCTTTCCATGCCTCTTGGATTTGATATCTTCTTTTTGTCTTTTGCCCTCCAGGAAAGAATGAATTTTGTTATAATCTACAGAAACCAAATACATACTCATACCATTCTTTCTCTCTCTCTCTCTCTCTCTCTCTCTCTCTCTCTCTCTCTCTCTCTCTCTCTCTCTCTCTCTCTCTCT
>JBCIKM010272499.1:711-11937 GCA_039654465.1 Melibe viridis | reverse complement strand
CCCCCCCCCCCCCCCCCCCCCCCCCCCCCCCCCCCCCCCCCCCCCCCCCCCCCCCCCCCCCCCCACCCCACAACAAACAAAGCCAGTATCATTTGTAGAGGTGTCTCTGCTTCAAGATATGGGGACACAAAATGTAGGAAAATGTACTTTCATTTTTTACATTTCCCATTGCTGGCATTGTGTCTTCTGTGGAAATGGTTTCAGCGCCTTGGAGCATTTTTGGAAAGACAGACAGACGAATACGGTGCACACGGCAAAGGAATTGTTGTTTGTATCATTATCAAGATGCTGCCATACTTTTAAACGATTATTTATTCATTCTTTTTATAGGATGGGTAAGAACAATATAACTAATGAGGGATTTCAATTTGTTTGACACGTTTCAGAACGCTGAAGACATTCCACAAGCGTTGGACAGTCTGCAAGAAAGAGAAGGAAGAGACGGTAAGGCTGGCGAGGAAATAGTCAATTCTTGATGAGGATGAGCAGTTCCACACTGTGTGTCTGACGAGCCCATTCCTCTCTGTTGGTTTAGATTTGATGAAACAGGTTTCCAATGTGCACAGTGACAGGGTTCAGGAGAAACAATGAACTAATGGATAAATGCATGTGGAAACTTTCAAGGCCTCAATAGTCAGTCGCTCTTGGAGCAAGGAGGTCAAATAAATTTTTGTCAATGTCCATGTTTTTGTCGTACATTCAGTTTTCTTTCTGTTCATGTTTGTTTTTTTACATTTTTTGTCGTGGAGCTTTGTGTGAAAGAGGAGACTTGATTCGTCTAGATGGGGTTTTGAAGAGAGGTTGTAACTTCAAGATGAAACTAATCTCATGCACGGTGAATTTGATGAACTGTTTGCCATTATTTATTGGGCTCACCGTCCCGCCAGTGAGTGGCCAGGCGAGGAGTGGTGTGACAACCAGTCAGCCCTTGCTGGGAACCACACGTCATACACCTTCCAACCTTCCTGGATTTATTCCTTTGTCTCTATCATTTTGTCTCCCCTCGGCACCGTGTGCCTGCACCATGTTCTTTCAGTGTCAGCCACTTCCAGTGGCAGTTCATGCCTCAAGGATTAATTTTGTCACGAACTTCTTTTTTTTCCCAGATGAGCTGGCCAGCATCATGAAAAAACTGTCCCTGGAGAAATACAACCCCATCTTTGAGGAGCAGGAGGTGAGTTAGGTGGAGGTTTTTGGCTGTGGATGAAACGTCACTGATCACACAACAAACCTTGATTTATTGATTTGTGTCGTATGTGTCTGTATGCATGAACATCGTCACTTTTTGTAAGCCGTGGAATAAGATTTACTCGACTCGTGCTTTTTTATTCAGCTGGCAAAACAACAGGCCACAATGAAACTCCTCCAGCGCACACGGTTCAGGCAAGTCTTACACAGCTCTACCCACGGCATTTGAGCTGCCTTGGCCTCCACTTCCGTGCCTGGCCGCCTAGTCTGTTTTGGCAGACTGACTTTTCTCTTCCCTTTTTAGCTCCAATCCAGACTCCACCTCCCACAAAAATAATTAGAATTAGAGAGCCACAGAATCATAAGGGAAACGACATTATATTCTGGCTTGCAGCCCTTTTGGTACAAGATCTTGTTGGCAACACTAGTCCTTTCTTTCCAGTAATCTCTAACCATCCACAATGTGTCCTTGGCCATCACAGGTTGACATGGAGGCCTTCCTGACCCTGACCGACAGTGACCTGAGGGAGCTCGGCATCGCTCAGCCCGAGTCCAGACAGCAGATCCTGTCCGCCATATCCGATCTGAGGTCTGGAAAGGTAAGGCACCGTGCTTGTCATTATCGTCACCGTTATCATCAATACAACCATTGCCATAATTGTCGTCATCATCATCATCAGTCTCGTCATCATCATCATGGTTGTCATGATCATTATTATCATCATAGCTATACTATCATCATCATTAATGGGATTTCTTGTCAAACGCTTACAAAAAAAACCATCAACACGTGGATGAAGCCCCTGATTTTATCACATAAGTATGTAGTGGGTGTAGTAGCTTCATTTCATCTAGCAAATCCGCTCATTTAACTCCCAGCAAAGTTTCCCCGACAAATGAAACGAGAACAAAATTTTCACCAGTTTATGATTCTTGTCAAATCTGCGGCCCTACTCTGAAAACGCAAATGCTTCAGTGTCAAGTGGTTTTAGCTTTTTACTCTTAAATTTAGTGTAGGAAAAGTCATTGTAACTGCAACTATGAGTATTTTTTTCCACCTAAATTTTTATCTTGTGAAATTTGAACTGTAGTCCTAATGAAAATATACAGTCCCTAGAAATTTGAATGATTCCTCCATACTTTCTCCAGGGTCGAGAGAGACAGCAGTATGTGGACACAATGTCAACATTCAATTCTACTCTGAAAGCACGTATCACGTCTGAAGGTGAGTGAAGTATGAAACTGTTTCACTTTGAAAAACCAATGCTCATCTTTAACTGCTTTTCCTGACTGCTTTCCTGGAATCAGCAACAAAACAGTCTCGCTCTTCCTGATTGCCAGATTGACCTTTTTTTTTTTTCTTTTTTCTTTTTTTTCTTTGACTTTGATCATCAACGCTTTATTTGATGCCTTTGTTCTCTGGTCTGATTTGTGTTTTCCTTCCCCCCCCCCCCCCCCCTTTTGTCACTCAAAGAACACAATGGTATGCACACAAGCTTCTGTCTTGTTTCTTATTACATATTTTTATATATTATTTCTTCCTCCTACTTAGCATGCAGTAATCTCTACTTTGAATGTGTCACTCATAAGGGGCCTCACCTATGTCACCTCATTATGATACATATGGTATTTGAAGGCCCTTTTATCTAGTATTTCATTTTTCTTTTCTTTTTTTTGTTTTTTTTCATTTTTTTAAATATTTAACACTCAGTTCTATTTTCTCCTCTGTTCTCCCCTCCTCCCCTTACCATCTTTCTACCCCCCCCCCCCCCCTTCCCAACAGGATCCCTGACACGACACATTAGTCCATGGCACATGCAAGTGGAGGCTGACCCACATGTCCCATGCACCGAGTCACGGATGTCCTAGCAGCGTTGCACAGCACAGCACAGCACAGCATGACCTAGATATCCAGCATAGAACAGCACAGCACAGCATGACCTAGATATCCAGCATAGAACAGCACAGCACAGCATGACCTAGATATCCAGCATAGAACAGCTGAAGCCCCTGGCCTGTCTCCAGACGTCCGCCATGGTTCCTCATGCATCCATCTTCCTCTTCTGCTGCTATATCGACTGACTCAGTGAGTCTGAGTATCAGTGTCAATGTGTGTGTGTGTGTGTGTGTGCACCCATCAAAAGCAACAACTCCAATATCCGGTGCGCCGTAGGAAGAATTACTGTTGAATACCTTAATCTTGGATCAGATGATTGATAAGGCA
Organism: Melibe viridis; assembly: GCA_039654465.1. Classification (NCBI taxonomy): domain Eukaryota; kingdom Metazoa; phylum Mollusca; class Gastropoda; order Nudibranchia; family Dendronotidae; genus Melibe; species Melibe viridis. The sequence continues at coordinate 8,525 of JBCIKM010272499.1, read as the reverse complement.
TTCATTGGACGCGCTTGCTTGGCGCCATCGTAGTAAACCAATCGGGCGCTGCTCTGACTTGTCTCGGCCTTCCCTTGGGACAGATCCTAGAAACACATTTCCCCCTGCGGGATGAACAAAGGCCATTTATACAACAGTGTAAGGTCATCGACTCTTGACAGCATTTACAGTACTTGGCAATGAAGCATTGATGTATCAAATATGACTTAAATCAAATATCATAAATTTTTCAATCAAAACCATTGTCAATGTTTTGCATAGCCAGCTAAAAAGCATAGAGCTTGTGTGTGTGTGTGTGTGTGTGTGTGTGTGTGTGTGTGGAGGGGTGTTTTTGCGGGGATGGTAGGGGGAGGGGAAACTGTTTCCTTTCTACAGTTTCAACCTTCTTTTCTCTTCTATTGTTTCTCAGCTCTGATTCATGTTGTTATTATTATTTCAGTCTACTTAAGTTTCACATGATGACTAAATTATTTGATTATGAATTAATTATCTATTTGTACAAGTGGGCCCCCCCAAAAATCATCGATAAATGGCCTCAAAATCATTATTAATGCATAACTTACATTGGGAAGTCACAGAACAGGAGAATAAGTTTGTGCATTTTGTGTCTAAAAAAATCCTTCATTTTGGTTTTTGGCTTGGAGAATTATTGCAGATGTTCTACATGTGATTCTTAGCGATCCCAGTGTGTGTTATTGCATGTTGAAAAGGGTGCACCACCGTGGTCTGCATTTAATCATCAAGTTGTGCACTGATGTGGAGATAAAGCAATGGACAGCGTGTTATAGCACAACAGTCGGTCTCCCTCCTGAGTTTCCAGGAAATGAAAGGCCAAGGTCAAATAATACAAGAGGCCTCCCTGGTCACAGCTATATACATATACATATCTCCGTCCACTTTTTATCAACTTTGGATTCTATTTTTATGTAAAAGTTTAAAGATTATACATGTTATTTCTTGTCTTACAGACATATTTACTCGGTCCCAGACCGTCCATTTACAAATACACATACAAGTGAGTGTCAGCATTATGTTATTGTTTACCCGGAAAGAAAAACACTCATATCCATGCATAATAAAAATATCTACAACAACACAATGCTATAATTTTTTTATAACCATTCTCATCTATTGCTACGCTTCACTCAGGCAAGCAGTCTGGAGAATGGCCGCTCAAACCCATCTTGTCACCGTTCTGTATGATGTAGAAAGCCATGCCTCTTGTGTTTGTGTTGTCATGGTAACAGTTACAGAGTGTTAACCATGTAACAATGAAAAACAAGTAGATTAGGTTGAACTCAGACCGTTCCTCCAGCTTGCTTATCGTGATGTGTAACTCATTTCACAAACTCGTTTCAGCTTAGTCAAAGGTCATCAGGTTGGCAGCTGGTGTTTAGACCAGCCAATTACAAGCTTACCAGAATTAAAAGAAGCTCAAAGTTGTTGTTTTTTTTTCTCTTTCTTCTTCTTCTTCTTGGGGGGGGGGGGGGGGGGGGGGGGGGGGTTAAAAAAAATTTTTTTGTCTAAATCTGTTGTGTCAATATTTGCATGGAGAGATGATATTTACCTTTGCAGTGTAAATTATCTCTGCTGAATATTGTTTCAATCTGATCCCTCTTTGAACTACTTCTATCATTATAGTTTTCCCCCTGGGCCCCTCTATGACCCTGGTGTGTTGTGGTGCCCTCAAACCACCAATAAACAAACAAAAACTTCCACCTCCGAGGGCAGACAGGGGTTCAAACCGTGGCCTGGTCAGTGGTAATATCTGTTATTTTCTTGGTCAACCAACTCCACTCTCATTGCTTCACTCAGCCCCGATGCTAAAAGGCACAAGACAACACACTCTGAACAACATGCCTTTTTCTCTGGATTGTGTTCTGGGCCAAAATGAGCAAGTTTTCATTGCAGATACCACAGAAAGCTTCATGTGCTGTCTAGAGAAAGAATACAGCTCGTAACACTATCTGTAGCAGTTTGTTTAGTTTTATTGGACCACCACACACCCAGGCTACAAGGCCAATAGTTGAGATTGCGTTGGTACAGGGCCATTACACAGGAACAATGCTGTCCTTGTTGGAAAAAAGGAATTGAAGTTGAACTGTGCATGCACCTCTCTGTCTCTCTCTTTTTGTCTCTGTCTCTGTATCTCTCTCTCTCTCTCTGGCTCTCTCTCTGGCTCTCTGTCCCTCTCTCTCTCTCTCTCTCTCTCTCTCTCTGGCTCTCTGTCTCTATCTCTCTCTGGCTCTCTCTCTCTCTCTGGCTCTCTGTCCCTCTCCCTCTGGCTCTCTGTCTCTCTCTCTGGCTCTCTCTCTCTGTCTCTCTCTCTCCCCTCCTCCCTCTCTCTCTCTCTCTCTCTCTCTCTCTCTCTCTCTCTTTCTCTCTCTCTCTCTCTCTCTCTCTCTCTCTCTCTCTCACTCTTGAACAGCATTTATTTCTATTATTATTATTATTATTTTTGGATTAGCACAAGACTTATAAACCATTGTATGTTTCAGTGTCACACATGTCTATCGTTGATCAACATTATGGGAATGTCAGAAGTCTTTCATGTCATCTAGAGGTATTGTTTGTGTTGGATTCTCCACATCGGAATCAAACACCAGAAAAATGTGCATTTTATTCCATTATTTTCACTGGAGCATTTGGTGGATTACCCATTTATCTTTAAGTTAATTAAGAAAACAAAAAAACAAAAAACTTGTTTTATGTTGTCTGAAAATAAAGTCAGAAACAATTGTAAGATTTTCTCTCTGTCGGTTTTTTTTTTTTCTTTTGTTTTATTTTTTCTGTTTCACCATTAATTTGTTTCTGTTCATTTACCAAACACATAACGGGTGGTTGGTGGGAGTCCCTAGTAGTTGGTGAAGTCCCTAGTGGTTGGTGGGAGTCCCTAGTGGTTGGTGAAGTCCCTAATGGTTGGTGGGAGTCCCTAGTGGTTGGTGGGAGTCCCTAGTGGTTGGTGAAGTCCCTAGTGGTTGGTGGGAGTCCCTAGTAGTTGGTGAAGTCCCTAGTGGTTGGTGGGAGTCCCTAGTGGTTGGTGGGAGTCCCCAAGTGGTTGGTGGGAGTCCCTAGTGGTTGGTGGGAGTCCCTAGTGGTTGGTGGGAGTCCCTAGTAGTTGGTGGAGTCCCTAGTGGTTGGTGGGAGTCTTTAGTGATTGGTGGGAGTCCCTAGTGGACACTTCTAGTTCTGTTTCTTATCTTTTACACTGAAGCTATGTCTTACTTTTTCCCCTTCTCTGTTATGTCCTGTTTTTGTTGTTTTGTCTGCAAATCAATGCTCATCCCTTATTCCATGCCTTTTGGTACTTAACTGCAGGGTCACAAGTTAAACGTACTGAGTGCTTTAGTACACAAACAGGGTTTTAAGATCCTGGGTCTTCCTGCACCATAATGCGGTCGTGTGTGTGATGACCATTGGTTGTTCCTTGTCAATCATCTCTCGGTGGTGTGGCTGTGTGTTAGAGTAGAGAGATGATATTTATTCTCTGCTGTTTGTGGTTTGATCTGGTCCCTCTTTGAATTTATTCTATCATCTTACTTTCCTCTGGGCTCCTCTATGACCCTCGTGTGTCTTGGGCCTAAAACTTCCAATAACCAAACATAACACATACATTTACAGATGATATTTATTTTTTAATGTAAATCATCTCCCTGCTGTTTGTGTTTCAACTTGTTCCCTCTTTTCTCTAATTCTATTGTGTTAATTTCCTGTTTGACCCTTCTGTGTGTGTCGTGGGTTCCGAGAACCTCCAACAAACAAATAAATCAAATGTGGCATTTCAAGTTCAAATTCAGCAAGACAATAATATTACTATTCTGACGTCAGACGAGGTTATAAATGAAATAATGAATTTTATTGTGACGTCAGACAATAAACAATGTTTTCACGACACCATTTAATCTACATATGAATCCCACAGCACGTAACAAAATTAGCAATTAAATGGCATCTCTCGTCACCTGAACACGTTCAAATTACGCCACTGCTGCTAATAGGGGGCTGAATACACTCATGGCACCATTGCATAGAATTCATTCATATTTCCTCCATTCACGTCGTTCACATTTGCTCTGGAAAAGGTGTAGGGCAGAACTTGTTATATCAAGGATGTGTGCAAATGAAGCCAAAATGAGTTTAGAGAGATAGTTAACTTTTATTCATGGTATAAACACACACACACACACACACACACTAATAAACTCCAATATAACGTGCGCAATTTTATGTTTTCTCGATCATCTCGAGAGCATAAAAAAATAGAGAGAGAGAGAGAGAAAGACTGTTTCAGTTTCTGTAGCACCGTCAGGATATACAGATCTATGTTCCTCTGGTGAAGCGACGAGAAAATGAAACAGATTTTAAGACTAAAACTAAAGGCTGTCGTGGTAATTTGCCTCAGACTCTGTTACAGCAGAACACTGATTTCGCTTCCCCGGTCACATTGACTGACTCGTGGAGATTAGGTATGACTGTCGATGTGTGTGTAAGACCCATCAAGAACAGATGAAGTTAAAGTTCCAACGAGCCGTGGAGAGAGAACTGTGTGATGCCTTGATACGAGTGTGACGTCATCACGGCACTGCTTGGACTTGTCCACGGTTGGACTGGAGCTGATGCATTCTGGGATTCTGGGATTCTGTTCCACAGCTTCATCGAGCTGGGAAAGAATGAATGCAAGTAGCAATCTGTACAAAGAGCAGCTGGGGACATTCCATTGTCTCAGTCAGGATTGGTAACTCACCAAGCACTGGTATAAAGAACAACCTGGATCATTCCAAACGAGTTCTTTGTTTCAGTAGTTCTTTATGTCAGTCAGGGTTTATAACTCACTACAAGGTGCTTCCAAATCTGTTCTTTAAACCCACCAGGTCTCTATAAAAGTGTGCTTTATTCACCGTGTTACACTGCACAGACTACCGGCTTTGACCTGTTTGGCGGGGAAAAAATAGAACACTGGCGTGTTCACAAGCCACGTGGCCTTGTCTTACAACCTCAAGGTACAGCAGCCAGTCTGAAAATTGGAACCAGCGCGTCTGTGCAGTTCCCAATGACAGCCACCAGCTGGCATTTGATAAGGTAATTCTGCAAACAGTCTCGCAGATGCCAGAGACAAATGCACGGTTCTCAAATGCCAGTTTGGTGTGATACACTTGATGTTCGAGGCACACAGGAAGTAGTAGCGAGGGCACACACCTCATCTATTACTATTACACAGCTATAATTAATCAAATTGAATATAGCACTTATATAGCGCTTATCCACGGTCATCACCATCCTCTAAGATATCCCTGGCTGACAGCCAAAATGTAACACGGGGGCAGGAATAGAAGCCAGGCTCTTCAGCACGAGAATTGAACCCCCTCCGCCCCCCCCCTCCCCCCAGTCCACAACTTGTACATAGTTGTACAACCAGTTTCTCATACAAGCAGTCTGTTAGACGTGTTATGATTCTTTTTTTCTGGACAGAGAAACAAAGTCGTCTACAATTACAACCAGGGGGACGACCGAGCTTTACATCCATCTCCTACAGGAGGAAGTGGTGGAGTGCCTTACCTAAGGACACAACGCAGTGGCGGGGGCAGGAATCGAAGTACGGGAACTGACCCCCCTCACACACACACACACACACACACACACACACACACACACACACAGAGTCCACAGCTTGTACATAGTTATACAACCAGTCTGTCGTACACACTCTTCTGTCGTTTCAGCGAGGTGGAACTCGGCCCCAAAGGCTGGCCCTGCGTCTATAATTTGTACAGTTCTTCACGGGTCAGAGCAGAGCAATTTCCGGTTTGTTGGCCTCAGATTGTCTCAGTGCAGTGATCGGTGCAAGGCTTGTAAAGGAGGGCCTGTCCGATAAGTCGATGCCAATCGCTGTGTTCTACAGCCTTTCCATTTCGGCCTTCACAGACTTCTTCGCCTTTATTAGGTTGAACAAAATAATGGCACAATCCTCCAACACCATTTTTGTCTTCACCCCCTCCTCCTACTCCTCCTCTTCTTTTTCTTCTTCTTCGTCTCCTCCTCTTCTTCTTCTTCTTAATCTTCTGATCACTGACTTACATCTCTGTTTCATGTTCCATATCTTACTGTCACTTTGTTTATTAATGTGTAGTTTGATGACAACGCAACTCACAGGGGTCAAAAGAGGTCAAGGGGAAAGTAAGATGATAGGACTAATCAAGTAACGAGAGCGGACTGTATCATTCATTGACCTTGCCACACACCTCTTACAGAGATTGAATTACAAGGTGTGTGCGTGTGTGTGTGGGGGGGGGGGGGAGTGATGTATGTCTCACAAATATGTATGATTTCACAGAGGGGGGTGGGGGGATTTGCACGGGTAAGAAAAAAATCGACGTGACCTAAAACAGCGTTTGTAGGTCACGTAGGATGTAGTAATCTATCCAATCAGTCAAGCTGTGAGAATGCCAGCCCATGGTGTGGTGGGAGTTCATCATAGAACTGCACTGCTTGTGCGGGTCACACCGAAGCCCAGGGCGGACAGTGCGCTAAAAACGCTGACGTAGACCATCGACAAATCGGGATTTTCCGTCGCCGAGAAGAGTGGCGTCATCAAGATGGCGGACATGGTCAGACCGGAAGGAACCAGACTCCAGAGGAACGCTTCGGGCACCATGTTCAGCTCGTGTTGCACAGGTGGCTGGTGGGGGGGGGGGGGGTAAAGGAAATTAAAACTTCTAAGGTAAAAGTCATAGACTCTAAAAGCTATAAATTCAAATAGTAAAATACATCATGCTTTATGGCATAAATGAAAACTTATCAGCTGATGGTATACCACCCTTAGCCTGCTTGCAGATGACAGCTTGTTTTTAGGCAAACAGCACCCACCTACCTCACATCGCTTTTTACCCCTTATGAGCCTGACAGATCTCTTCGCTCCTCTAAAAAAACATCTACTCGTCGTCCCCTCTACGAAACTAAAAATTGGTGAAAAATCCTCTTCTGCTTTTGGACCCACCTTTTGGAACACTCTTCCTGACCCTACCAAGGACACTTCTATTTCGACCACTTTTAAAAAGCGACTAAAATCATTTCTTTTCCAGAATTTCATCGAGGATGCACAATGATGATATTAATATTATTGTTTTTTGTTTTGTTTTGTTTTGTTTTTTAATGTATTTATTCTTTTGTCATTAATGCGCCTAGAGCCTCATGCATGGGGAAATGTAGCGCGGTATAAATGTGCAACATTATTATTATTATTATTATTATTATTATTATTATTATTATCATTATTTTTATTATTATTAAGACTGTAAAACATTACAAAAATCCTTAACATCCTCCAAAGTAGGTGGGAAAAGAAATGGAAAATGGAATTACACTCTGAGAAATGCCAAGTGAGTACATTGACTAGAAAACATAACCCAATATATAAAAAAAGGAGTACACTATGCATAACGTCAAGCTAAAAGAGACCAATGCCTGGTGAGGTAAAATACTTTGCGTTTATAACAAATAGCATACTTACCTGGAATGACGGCAGTAATGTAAAAAGGCAAATGCCTCATTAGCTTTCCCCAGAAGAACCCTCACAAAATGCCCTGAACTAATTAAAGAAAAATGTGTCACCAATCTTCAATTGTGGATGCTGTGTATGGGACCCCAGCATTAAAAAACTAATTGAGGAACCAGAGAAGGTCCCAAAGAAAGCAGAATGCTTTGATCAAACAAATATAAGTACTTTCAAGTTAGCACAAAAAATAAGACCCCCCCCCCCCCCCAAACAGGCCCCAGTAAGTCCCCCGCGCACTGGTAGTAGGTGAAAGCCCCCCGAC
>JBCIKM010272388.1:0-11937 GCA_039654465.1 Melibe viridis | reverse complement strand
TCTCTCTCTCTCTCTCTCTCTCTCTCTCTCTCTCTCTCTCTCTCTCTCTCTCTCTCTCTCTCTGTCTGTCTCTGTCTGTCTCTGTCTGTCTCTTTCTCAATATCTCACCCCTCTCCCTCATCTATGCTTTAAAATAATTAAATATTGACATTTTAATGGTTTCCCTCAAAAACTGAACCACCCCCCAGAAAAACAACAACAAAAAATAGATAAAAGTAAAAACAACAAACAAATCGTGCAATTTGGGAAATGTAGGAGGCAGTTTTGTTTTGTGCTTAGATAAAACACACAATCTGCCATGGAAGAATATGCATTGTGTCCTACAATTTTTTTATGATCTAATATCAGCAGGTGATTATGATTCCACTTTATTGCATAATTTAAATTTTTGGCACCACCTGTCTGTTTGATTGATTTGATTGTATTTGGCGATTGTTTTTCAGCAAAAGACTTTATTCGTCACTTGATGTGCAAGGAGCCAAAAGAGCGGTTCTCATGTAAGGACGCCATCAGTCATCCCTGGTGAGTCTGGATAGCATAATACACACACACACACACACACACACACACACACACACACACACCCACACCCACACACACACACACACACACACACACACACACACACACACACACCTCTCTTTCTCTGTCTCCCTCTCCCTCTTTCTCTCCCCCCCCCTCTCCCTCTTCCTGATTTTGTGTGTGTTTGTCTCTTGGTGTGTGTGTGTGTGTGTGTGCGCGCGTGTTTGCTCGCATGTATTGGGTTTTCTGCCCTGGTAGAAGAATTTAGGTTTAGATTTTAATTTTATATTTTCGACATGCTAAGGAGAGAAAGAAGAAGGTGAGTAGAATGCGCTAGATTATTGCATTACCTGTCTCAGAGGTGGCCCCTCTTTTTAAAATTCAATACATAAAACACATCTGTAGGTAGGCATACATGACTATGTTGGCAATAAATAATGCAATATGTTTTGCCCAAACCACAGGTTCAGCAATTTCATTAATGAACCTGTGGTGGCAGCTTTCCAAATAAATTCCTTGTAGTAACTATTTTGCGAGTCTGTCAATGAAATGAAAGAGGAAGAAGTAGAAGAAGATAAAGATTACCTCTTGTCATTGGGGCTACACAAGCATGTTGCATTTTAAATGGATAATAATCTGTACGATGGTGACCTGATGATATCAACATAACTGGAAGGGATTGAGGAATATAAATACCTTGGCCAAACTATAAGACTGACCCATGAGAATGAAAGAGAACAAACTCAGTGCCAACATAAAAGCTGGGTGGTCATACTATGGGAAAAACACAATGAAACTTGACAATGAATTTCCTTTAAGCCTCGAGAGACAAGTGTTAACACTTGTGTACTGTCAGCCTTGATTTTAGGATGTTAAGTTTGGGCCCTGACAGGAAAACAGCAGATGACAAATATAAGAACACCTTGGAGAGCTATGGAAAGAAGAATACTTACTGAGTGTCAAACTAATGGACAAAATTCCCTGGCCCTCACCGTGAGATGTGGAAGATAGGACAGAGGGCCTCACCTAGCAATGGGTGTAGGTCACCTGGTCCAGGTATACTGATGAGGACACCTGGGACAGGTATGCAGGTGTCCAAATGCTGTCTCTTGAGATCCATTATAAAAATTCCAGATAAATGTATAGATGACTGTCACAGACTATAAACTGCTAGAATTTGAAATCATGAATAGGGCTGCACCAGCCAAACAATAACATATTATTTTTGTGCATGATGTTCACGTTGTTGCCTTTTGTGTTTTATCTGTCAGGATATCGGGCAATGCTGCGCTTGACAAGAATATCCACGCCTCTGTGAAGGCACAGATGCTGAAGACCTTTGCACGCACCAAGTGGAAGGTTAGCTAGCTGTCTGTAATTAGGATTTTAATAGCAATATTATAATCTCTTTGCTTTCACTTTGCTAGCTCTCTCAATTTTATAATCTCTTTGCTTTCACTTTGCTAGCTCTCTCTCTCCATATTTCTGAATTCTCTTTCCTTACAAACACAGTAGTAACCACGGGTAAAAGAATAAAAAAAATGTTTAATGACTCTTATTCAAAAGTGTTCAGATACTTTGGACATGATTGTATACTTCCACTTCCTTGCTACGCAGTTACCTTTATAAGTTAAACTTCCGATTAAGTCTTTCTGGTTAAGTGTTGTTACAGGGAAAATACAATGAATGCTATTTGCTAAGCTCCATTTGTTGTTTACCTCCCCTCTTTCAATTTGATTCAAAGTGAAATTTCTTAACAATGTGACCTTAAACAGTTTAAATATTGATCAGCTCTGCAGTTGAAATGAATTCCCGCATTTGAAATGAATTTTTTTTTTGTGGGGGGTTCACTGTGGTAAGGTTGGATGTTAAAGGAAAATTATATACACAGATTTATCATGGTGAAAGTTTTCCAGAACTTCCCGCAGCCTTCATTCTCTGCAGTTGAAATGAATTCAAGGATCACAAGATAAGTAAACTGCTTTGATGAGTGATTATAGAAGAAAAATGGATAGTTTTTCATTTTTTTCTTTCAAGGAAAAATAAAAACATGAATTTACTTAGACACCTTTTTTTAATTCAATTTTTTTTCTCTCAATTGTCATGCTGTCTTTCTGTCCATTAACAGCAAGCGTACAATGCAACAGCTGTCATTCGGCAGATGAAGAAGTTGGTGGTGAACAAAGAAGAGACAGGAAGTAGCAACCATTGCAACCATTCCTCAGCTTCCTCCAACCCCAGCACCTCCCCGGCTGCTGCCTCCACAGCAGAGTAGAGGGCGCCACCTGTCATTGTCATCATTCTCCTCATTGTGGTCAATAGTCCTGGCTCCGAAGGGAAATCACTCTCACACACTTACTGGCAAGAGCTGCATGACAGGAAGACAAAGTACATGCCAAGATTTAGTGTGGAGTCGACAAACTTGCATCCTGGCTAACTTTGTGGCCGGAGCATTCTTGTAACACCGTCCGTAAAAGTGTCAGGTCTTGGTTTTAAATAATGAATGCGGTCCTCAGCTTGTGCGGGTGACAGAGGCTTGGTAATATAGAGGGTTGGGATTTTTTTGTTTTGGTTCACTGTGGTGAGGTTGGATGTTAAAGGAAAATTATATACACAGATTTATCATGGTGAAAGTTTTCCAGAAGTTTCCAGAAGTCTGTGGCTGCTGATTATAGCGGTAGATGGCACAGAGTAGGTGGGGACGCCTCTTCATCCCCTCACAACTGAAAGCTGTGTGGATCGATGTTCTTTCGAGGTTGAGGTTTCCCTCTTTGTATACAATGACTGTAAAAAAAAATAGAAGATACTTGGAAGGTCATATATGTCTCTGTAAATTTCTAGATTTATCATTGTTGCTCCAAAAAGAATGTATTGCGATGATTGTGCGACTGTTTTGCCGTTTTGAGTTCATCTGTTTTTGATTGTAAATGTACATAGTTCTTTATTTTCGTAAGTTACATGCATATCATAAAAGGTGCATGAAAAAACCCCCCCAAAACCAGAGCACTCAAAAACTGTGTTGTAATTAACGTAGTTGAACAAAACTCTGCCTAAGCAATGAATAACATCCAAATTTTACATGTGCAAAGTTTCAATGCACTGCTGTCATAGAAAAGTGAGATGTGACTGTTTTATCAAGACTCCTGAAAATGCCCATATCATAAACTTCATGGCCTGACTCTGTGAAGGGATCTCACGCAAAGCTTTAATGAAGCCATGTTGTTGATTTTATTGCTGTGAAAATTCTTGGTCATATTACTTTTTAATTTTGTTTTGTCTATACTGTATAAGAATTCCACAACTGTATCTTTTGCACTTGTTATGATGGCTCAAAGCAGGTATAGTCAAATTGACACAGGATATCAAAACGTAAAAATCTAAAGTTAGATAAAGGAAACAATCGCATGTGTAAAAGATTCGTTCAACCTAAACTCAAGTGTACTCTTATTGCAATCTAGATCCAAGTGTCATGTCTTTCATTTTGGTGCCATAAAGGTCAATACAGCTGATCTGAATTAACCAGATGTGTATCACAAAACTTTGGTCATATAAACTTGAAGCAATTCTGAAGTCTATGATACGGGTATTTTTGGGTAGTCTTAACAAAACGGTCATATCTCACTTGTCTTTATCCGCAGTGCATTGAAACATTTCAAATGATAAATTAAGATGTTGGTCAATGATTCTGACAAATTTTGTTTGACTACGTTAGTTATAACATAATTTTTGAGCGCTCTGGTTATAGGCCTTCGTTTTTTCATGCACCTGGTATTATATCATGCGGGGCAAACCCCCCCCCCCCTCCCACATGCGCCAAACTTTTAAGACATAACTCTGTAACTGTGCACTCTGTCCAACTGAAATTACATAAGCTTAAAGCAAATTTATATTTGCGCATCCCTGAAAGATCTCAGCGAAGACAAAGCTCAAATGTGTTAGGATGTCTGTTTACCGAGGAACAGGTCTTTTGAGACAATATTACAATATCAAGGCTGAAGGAAATTATGCCTTTTAGCAATCCCTTATTAAACATTTCAACAACTTACAAATAAATATAGAATTTTCCATTTGTTTGGAAAAGCTCAAATAACTAGTCAAGTTTTTGTATATCAAAATTGAAGAAGATTGAACAAACCATTTTTCTACAATGGCATCATTTTCATGATGTGGTAATTCAGGTTGGGCTGATTTTGACGTAAGAATTCAATCACTTTTTATGGCGTCAAAAATCTGCTTTTTGCATATTATCCTGACAATGAAGAATGACGTCACTGTACAAAAACGCTTTGCTGTATCTACTTGCAATTTTGTATACAACAATCTGAACCATTTATTGAGGATTGAAAAAATGTGTATCTTTCTATCTTCATTAGTTTTCCAGTTGGCTTGATTTAGATTGGTGATTATTTAAAAACACATTTCATTCACACTTTGGTATCAACTCAAAACACATTTTCTTAGAAAAATCATTGATGCAAATGCGTTTGGCATTGATTTCTTTAACAATTTACAATATTAATGCAGTTTTACTATAAGCATGGCAAATTTCTGTTTAATAGAGTAATTTTAAGTCTTTAAAGTTCTGCGCATATTTTTTTTTGGCCCCACCTGATATATTGAGAGAGAGAGAGAGAGAGAGAGATAGAGAGAGTGTGTGTGTGTGTGTGTGTGTGTGTGTGTGTGACAGACAGACAGACTGACGGACAGAGTCTATGAGTATGAGAGAGAAAGGAGATATTTGGAAGTTTTGTTTTGGAGAGAAGAATAGTGATTATAGGATTTGGAGGAAAAAGAGGCCAAAGCAGAGCAGGAGAAAAAGGCATAGGTCACCCTTAGTTGTTTCCCATAGAAGTTTTTGGATAATGGAGAATTTTTTAAGGGAAGGGCTGTCATGCTAAGTAAAAGTCCTAAACACATACTTTCTCTTTTGTAATCCTCTTTGCTTGCCTGATTATTATTTCATATTTTTTCCAATCAAATTGATGGTTTACGATCACACGCTGTAAGAGCATAGAGTGAGCATGGCGTTTAGAAAAAGCAATAAGATATAAAACGCAAGACAAACGAAGGCCGAAGTTATTCTCCTAAGTGGTCCTTCGTGGTCATATCTCCTGTCAGGTTTGCTGAAATTAACCAAGCTCTGTATTAAATGAAATGTTTTTTGTATCAAGTATGAGGGTCAGAATTGTACTCACTGTATGCTTCGGTCAGTTACTGTGCAAAACGTTGTTAAATGTTGCCAACGCTCCCTTCTTTTGTATTGTTAACAAAGATTCTTCAAGGCCATGAAAAAAAAAAGAAAAAAAAAAAAAAGATTATTTATTTTCAATTGATTACAATGCTTGACATACATGTCAAATGACCCTCAACAAGAAATGAGAATCATCGGTGAGAGTTTTTGGTTTTTTTTTTTTAATTCACCCTAGAGGAATGCCTGGTGTACAATTTTTATTTCTATTGTTTTCAAAGTTGAAAAAAAAAAAGGAAAAATATATCATATAACAAATGAACACACATGACAATTTGAATTTATTTTACTTTCATATCATACATGTAAATTATATAAAATGCTCATTGAGGTTTCTTTTGGATGGTATTTTTATGTTTTGACTCAGTGCATGTATCAAACAAATTAATTATGGATGTTCTTTGTATGGATTTTTGTAATTCTATTGTGCATTGTGAAAGGTCTTATCAACTAACAGCGAGTGTGGATTGAAGAACAAACAAAACGTTCAAAGGAGATAGAACAGGAAGAGAATGAGATGGTGAAGAGTGGGAGACTTGGTGGTTGTGATAAACGAGATAAAGTGAGAGGAAAAGAGACACAGAGAGAGGTAGATAGAGAGAGAGACAGAGAGAGAGAGAGAGAGAGAGAGAGAATTAACTATAGTATTTGATTTTATTGGATTAATTGTTGTCGCTGACATTGACTGTCTTCATTCAGATCAAATGCTGGTGTTGGTTTGACTGATGCTTCATATGACTATGTATGACTTTGCTGTAGCACTTGCTTCTCCCTGTTGCTGTATCGCACAAACAGTTTCTTCTTTTCACTTCTCTCATCCATCCATCTCAGGTTGTTTCCATTGACTCCTTGAAGATTTTCAAACAAATGAAAACAAAACAAAGCAAAACAAAAAAAAAAACAACACAAAAAAACCAACCCAGATTAAAAAAACAAAACAAAAAACTAAACATACAAAAAGACAAACCTGTCATCTTGTTTTGTAACATTAATCCCGTCTAGTGTGGTGTTTGTGTATCTTTTTTGTGTTGCCATGGTAACCACTTGCTCTGCTTACTCTGTTATCAGCATTACTTCTTGCACTTGCAGGGCCATCGTATTCATTTCAAGCTCAACTGTCTTGAGATGGTGAAAGAACTTCCCATTCCCCTGATTATTTTTCTTATTCTATTTATAACTTCTTACTGCATTTTATTTTTCAACACGAATAGCAAAAGCTCAAATCGGGAAAGAAGGCTTGGGGTAATTTGTTCATATACCAGAAAATATTTACCATCTCAAAACTGTTAGTAGTCGTCAGGAAAAACACTCATGGGTGGGATAAGCTTTGAAACTTGGCATTTAGTTTTCTCTTTTTTTTTTCTTCATCTGTAAATGTAAGGCACCTTTTTTTAAAACTCTGTAACATATTTGCATTTTCTTGGCAGTAATCCATTGCTGAGTGGTGCGTTTATCTTTAGACTGCATTTTTGTTTGAAGCATTTAGAGTCACCTGAAGTTTGGTCTTGTGCAATGAATTTAGAGTAGAGCGATCACCTTCATCCAATTTTTTATTCAAATCAGCTTAAGCATAGTTAAACATTTTTTCTTCTCTTATTTACCATTTCCCACATTTGAGGGTGCAAACTTGAATAATATAATATTTATACATTGGTGAATTTTGATAGGTAATGAAAAAAACAAAAATTAAAAAGGAAGGAATGTTTTATAAATGTGAAGCATTTATTACTTTTTTGAAAATATTTATTGTGCAATTTTCATGACATTTTTGTTTCGTTGTCAAATTTCATTGACTCAACCTGTTAGCACGTTTTGGCGCCAACAAGTTGCTGCTTGTCCCATGCAGCGCTTTAAACTTTTCCTAGACTCAGACTTGATATTTGTTCTTGTCTCTCAGGTCTGTTCTTGGTTTCCTTCATTTTATTTAGAATGAATAAAGATGCATAACCTCAATCAAAATCAGAAATAGTTGGGGCAATCGCTGTGAATGCAGCATTGTCCTTTGAACCAAAGGAGAAGTGAGATCATTTTTTGGGGGACTGCTTTGGGCTTCATCAGTGAAAGCGCTGCAAAGTGCAGTATTTGTTGCTGTGTGGAAGAATTTCTTGTGGGTTTTCTCTGTAAGCTGCTTTGTATTGCAGGATGGTGATGGGAATACTGGGTGGGATTCTTCTTTTATCGTTTAATTTTTTGCACTGAAGCTAACGTCTTACTTCTTGCCTTTATTACATCTTATCGGTATTTCAGTGGTCATCCACCATATCATGCCTTTTGGTACAAAACAGCATGGTCTTGATAGTACGTATTGAGTAGCTTTGTACACAAAGAGGGTTTAAAGATCTTGTATTGTCTTAGACTTTGACATTGTTCAGTTACTGTCGGTGGACATTGTTGTTTTTTGTGGGGGGTTTTTTTAAGATAATTTTTCTGGGCATTGTAAATCATGTCTCTGTGGCACCAATATTTGTTTTGAGTGATGGTAATTGTTTTTTAGTGTTAATTATATCTCTGCTGGTTTTAGTTTGACCTGGTCTCTCTCTAACATATTTCTATCAACTTACTGTCTCGTTGGTTGCCTCTTTGACCTTTACTTTTTGTAGTGCCCTGAAACCACCAGTAAATAAACTCTTTTGTATGTCTCAGTTTGGCAATCAGCAAAACGCTTTTTTCTTAAGTTCTTGATGTTGTTTTCTTTCTATTTTGTTTGATAAACAATTAAAAGTATACAATAATTATTTTTTCACTGTTTTGATAAGTATCAACATCATCAATCATCATCTTCATCATCGTCGTCATCATCATCATCATCATCATCTTCATCATCATGATGATCAACCGTCTTCATCATTTAAAGTTAATTTACATTTTCCTTTCCACTTTAGTCTCAGTGCTGTGTGGCTCCAAACCCCGGTTTGGTCTATGGTAAAAATCTGCTTGCTGGAGCAATTGTGGTGGGAAATTACCAAATCTTTCTCATTTGTCATTTAAATTCAATAACGGGATATCTAAAATGAAAACTGACCTTCAAAATTCATAGTTGAGCAAAAAGTGTGAGAATAACAATCAAAACTACTCAAAGGTTAGTTTGACTGGCAATTGTTGATTGGTCCTTGATGTCCTCTTTCGTAAGACCTGCTTGTGATCAGAATTCTGTGATTGATAGGCACGGGGGCGGGTCTGGTTTACCTGATGTTGACAGACTTTTAAATGGTTTGTGACATCTAATGTATATTGACTGTGAAAGCAAGGTAAAATTTCTACATCAACCTCATCATTTCCTATTATTTTCATTCACCAGGGAAAAATATTTTTATTTAAGATAGAAAGATGGTCGGTGATAATGTTTTTTGTCATTGATGGGGGTAAGGTTCATTATAATGATTTATCAGTGCTTGAACATAATTTAGAGCTTGAGCCGAGTACCGTATTTTTTGCATCAAGCTTATAAAGAACATCTGTTAAGAACAAGAACATTCCTGGTTTATCAAAGAACACTACTTGTTTTGTTCTGCAAGATCCATTTGGGTAAGCTTGTCATCATGTTCCTGTACCCCTGTCTCCAAATAGCTGCAGGTCAATGAGATTGAATTCCTTGTATTAATATTCTATAAGATTTCAATGAAGCTGAAAGACTCAAGACTTCAGTGTATTATTTATATTATATTGTTACACTGGGCTGACAGAACATCTTGCAAATATTGAACCTCTGTGATGAACAAAGAAGATTAAGGGTTTATCTTAGAATATTGATAAAATATTGATAAAATGTTTTTGTTTGTTATTGGTTTTTTTCTCCAAGACCGAATTTAAAAGGGACAAGTTAGTCAAAGTGTCGCCCCAGTTCTGCTCTACTGTGCTCTCGACTCACTACGTTTTCTTTGTCTCAGTCTCATGTCATTTTGATCCAGATTTTTTAGCCTAAATTGTTAGTTGGTAAAATTCAAGTTTTTTCATTCCTCTTTATGGTATAGAAGGGTTTGAACTCTGACGTGGATTCAATCTCCAATCCAGCTGTGGGGAGAAAGAGCAGAGCAGCACTGGGACGAATAAAGATGTTTTCTGTGAAGAGTTTTTTTTTAATAAGGAAAGATATTTTCTGTGAGAGTTTTTTTTAAAAATAAAGTGTGCACGTGTGCAAAAAAGGATAGCAATCTCCTATACTATCTCCTCTGCTCAGGCAGGTGAGTGTCTTTGTGTCATTGTGGATGTATTGTGTCTCTGCCCACATGAGGGTAACAACAGAGTCTTGATGAATGTTTAGTTTGTTTCTGCTGAGCCAGAAGTGTGTAACTCAAGAATAGAATCATTAGGGTTTTCTTTTTTGCGTATATTACAATTTTTTCTCAATCTCCCTTTTCACCATTGACTGTTCCAGCCTGATGGGTTACCATGGCATGACCTTTGAACTTTGAGTCACTATGTGAAAAATTCATTCCATTTCCATAATTGGTCATGTTCATTGACAATAATGACTCGCTGCATTAATTGTTGTTGTCTTCGTATTTTGTGAAGCGGTCTCTTCCACTGCCTGACACCTGTGTCATACACATTCAGTTTGACATGACTATAAACATATTATACATATTATACTATTATATTACTTTACATAACATTTATTTTTACTTTTATCTCTTATCCTTTATTCCGCGTCAGATGTGTTTTGTTGTTGTCTTCCTTTTATTTTTCTTCAACTTCTTTGAGTATCCATGCAAGATACAACACTAAACAAAGTATTTCTTTTAAATTGATTTTTCTGAGGTCTTTGTCCACTCATTTCCATTCATTTAGTTTTTATGTATCTATAATGACATATATTTTCACAAATAAACTAAGAGCAGATCTATTTCAAAATTTGTCTTGTGCACTTTATAATTTATAATGGAAAACTTTGCTGCATTTTGAAAACAAACTCAGGACCCATTTTCCCATATGATAAATTCAGTCAAGATGGTTTAAAGCTTGATGGCTGCTTCAAAGTTTGTCTCTGCCTGAAAATTGTGAGGGGCCAAAACAGGCATATGTGTGATCAGGGCTGCCAACCCCCATAAGCAGAAATTAGTTATATATAGAAGAGTAAAAAAACAGAAATCACCCTATTTTTTTTATGCAAAAGTATAAGCAAATCTTACATCTTGCTTAAATTGAGTCAACTAATCTAGAATAGAGAATTGTTGAGGTGGAGACAGATCACAACTTTCTATGAAATGAGAAAATTTTATTTATAGCAGAAATGTTGAGGGGACCTCTTGTTTGAATTAAAAAATTATCATACTTATTTCACTGGAAGAAATGACATGCAAAACAATGAAGAAGAAAAACCTGTGAAAGCACTTACCCATACCCTCACCGGACCGTGAGCTGAGAGAATAGTCTTATCAAAATAAACAGAAAAGGATAAGATCCAGTCATAATGTGTCGATCAAATGATGTCCGTTCTTGGTGATGTCGACGGGCATGGGGATTTAAATGTCCTCCATCCCTGTATGATGTAAAAGTTTCAACACAAAGCGATGATCAAACTGCAATCATTTTCTGATGCAATCATTGTTTTAGCTGAAGCGGCGTGAATTGACAGCCTAAGCCCAAAATAATTTCTGAATGGTGAAATTAAAATAAAAAAATATTTGGCAGCCCTTTGTGTGATATATTGTGAGGCTTTTTTAGGCCTGGCAAGAAAATCCTCTCCAAATACAGTGGGTGCAGCATTCAACAAGGTTGTATCAATAGGAAGTTGGACTCTATGAGGAGTTGAGAGAGCCTGGTAAAAATTAGAAAAAAAAATGCATGCAACAAGCTTGTAAAAGTTGCATCAACAAAGTAATTTTGGCCAGAGTAATGTTAACTAGAAAGTGATGTAAAAGCTTCTTTCGTTACTTTGGGGGAGGTGACTCTTGTGAGTGTAAAAGCTTAGGCCTTCAGCTTTGGTTTTTTTTAGTGATTTTCCCTGAATGTATTCAGATTAGTTGATCCAAGGGAGATAAAAATTGAACCCTTGCACACTTGTCTCCCTCTAGAAAAAATACCACTGGCTCAACTCTAAAAGTAAATGATTTGTTTGTTTATTGGAGGTTTAAGGGCCCCACAACACCTGAGGGTCATAGAGGAGCCCAGAGGAAAGTAAGATGATAGAATTAGTTAAAAGAGGGAACAGATCAAACCACAAACGG
>JBCIKM010272277.1:0-11937 GCA_039654465.1 Melibe viridis | reverse complement strand
TCTTTTAACTAATTCTTTCATCTTACTTTCCTCTGAGCTCCTCTATGACCCTCGTGTGTCGTGGGGCCCTAAAACCTACAAAAAACAAAAATCACCTACAAAATGAAATTGTTGGTTTACTATCATAGCCATTTCTGCGTTGTTTCCTCCGTGCATCAACATTTTATGGTGGGGTTGTTAACCTGTCAATATCATTCATTGGGTGCAGTAATCAAGCCCAAGCCCCTGTCCACGGTGGTGAACAGGAAGGAGAAGCACGCCCTGTCGCGGTCTGACATGATCATGGCAGTCATGGACAAGGTGGAGGAAGCCATGAACATTGTCCAGGAGGCAGACCAGAACGGGGACATGGACGCAGCAGCAGGGTAGATTCCATTTTTTTGGTCTTTGGAAATGATTGACTTAGCAATTATTTGCAAAGAAAAATATTTTTTCACTGCCAATTTTGGCTTTATTTTTTTTATTTTCTGTGAGTAATCCATGTCCCTACTTTCCATGATGATGTTTTGTTTTTAATGAAAAGCAGACGAGTTTGAATATTTTTCTTTTTATGTTAGTTATAATATTGATCTGAGACATCTGAAAAATCTCTTTAACTATTAACTTTTTTATCTCAAACAGAGAAAATGACCACAATAAAAGCACCATGTTTGCAGCTACTCCTCTTACTCCCCGACACAAATCACATTTCAGGTATGGAATTTGAGACAGTCACCTAAACTTACACACTTTTTATGAAAAAATGTTTTGATAGTAGATTGACAATGATAACTTTGTAATTTAAGTTACAAAAAAAAAAGATTCAATGGTCAAAGTCAAATTTGTATTGTATAGAGTTATCAATTAACAAAAATAAAGATAAAAACCTACTTTCTCTCTCCCCCCCCCCCTCCCCTCCCACCATTTTTTCATGTTTTAATAAACTTTGTGCTTATCTCTGCTGATCAAGGAATCAATTGCCATGAACAGGTTGTTAAATTCAATTTTCCTCTCAAGTTTTTAGCTGTTGAAAGAAAATGAGAGGACTTCATTTGATGGGAACCACACCTGTCTTTTCTTTCTTTTTTAGTTATGGGGAAACCCCAGTGGCCTCGATGTACCATGAGTCCTTGCATCCTTCTGTTCCCACAAATCCCTTATCTGCAGCCAAGATGGAACTTCAGGAAGGACGTCTTTATGGGAACAAGCACGACTCTGAAAGGTACTATTTATTTATTTATTTATTTGCTTTTTTTTTTTTTTTACTTTAAAAATAATTGGTTTAAATGGAAAGATAAGTATCATGTTGACAGTTTCATTTACGTCTTAAATTATCAAGCCCAAGAGCCAATAGGATTGATTGGCTTGGCAAACGTTTTGACGTGTTCTTTTTTCTGTTGCTTGTCTCATGGGTCTCAATTTTCCGCTATTTAGCAGATTTCTGTTGTCAAGATGACCTCCGCTATTATGATTATCTCTGCTATGTCTCCGCTAGTATCATTTCTCACCAGCAGTAGGCAGTCAGCTTCTAAAAAAGGCACATTTTTTTACAGCCCTGCTGGTCTGCGTAATGAAATGCACCAAAATATACCACTATTTCTTGTCAGTCGCATTGTGGACAGTCAGCGTAGTGTTCTCCATCAAAACCTTTATTGAAAGTCTTTTTCTTGCTAAACATATTTAATATGTCCCCATAGATACTGAAGTTTTAACCTTATGGACGTCTATAGGGAAAAGGGACGTTTTTTGCACAAAAATTTCCTCCTTTTTAAAAATTCTGAGTTGAGGCCCATGATGTCTCAACAAGAAGAGGAAAACATTTTATGCACATTAATGCCTTTAAACCTGCATGATATTGGCGCTGATATGGCCTTATCAATTTTAAGAGCTCTACCAATCAACAAACAAATCCAAAATAATATTATTAAAGGGCTTTCCTTCCAGTTTGCTCTTTTTGTATGAGTATCTGTGATTTCATTTTCCTCAGTTTATCTGCTCTGACCAAAGAATGTCTTGATTTACTCAAGACTCCACAAAGAAAGACAGGGTCAGAAATTGGTGAAAAATTGAATGTTGCCACAAGTGCTCTGAAAACACCACAGTCTATCCTGAAGGTTCAAAGATTGAGCAAAACACTACTACCCTCAGATAAAGGTAAGACTCAACTGCAATGCAATTTGAAATTTGTGTAATGAAAATTATATTTTTAACAAATGAAATTGGTTGTAAAGGCATTTGACCAAGTGACCTTTTAACTATTTATTTTATTCTGACCTTTCCAGTCATTTTTTTACAATACTCTTTGCAGATAATCTGCTGTAGTATTCCATGACTCATATTTAGTTATTACTGCAATATCAAACATACTTATGAATAATTAGCTAGCTTTCAGTGTACTTTTTTCTGGAGACAATTCTTGGTAGCAGTCAGGCAGCTACAGAGATGGATAATTTACTCTGTGCGAGTAACGGTTATAGTCTGACGAGTTTACTGCACAAATGATAACAACAGTATGTACTTCTTGAAAAATGTAGAATAATGCTAAATAGTGACCAAATAATATATGGGCTTATTTGAAAATGGCATTATGATATCCCTGTCCAGGTTCAAGGAGTCACTGTAAAACCCCACCAGAGACAGGGAAAGGTCGAGTGAGATTAACATTTAGTGCTTCTGATTCAAAAATTGAGTCTCCATCATCCCCGTTGTCGGAACGAAGTCAAGACAAGAAAAAGAGCCCGGTTTTGGAGCCTTTGAAAACTGCAACACCTAAACACCTGCGTTTTGTTGGAATTTCACCCTCACCCTCCCCTAGCCCATCCCCGCTCCCTGCGGGTAGGAGAAGGTCGTCTTTGAGCACAGAAGGTGATCCTTCTGGTATGGAATCTTATTTGGAGGCTCAGCAGGTAAGAGTCTAAGAAAACTGGCACTGCTGTCAGGAGTGAAGAAAAAAAGTTTGTAATGTGCTGAATTTGAATTTTGATTGCAGGTGATGTGTGATTAGGTGTTGCTCTTTTTTGTGCTTGTGAAGGACAGAATAAGTCACAACAGTCAGTATAGCAAAAGGGCCAAATCTGTGAAAAGAGGTAAAGGCTATAAATTTTTGTCCTAAACCTGCCTGATTTGAAACATTATAAAAATTAGAATACATCCATATTGCATAACCTCCACAACTAGACCTTGCTAATCTACCTTACTTGTTGTGTTGGTTTTTTGGGTTTGTTTTTTGTTTTGTTTTGTTTTTTTCCCTTCAACACCCTTTTTCTTGAGTGTTGCATATTGACCAAAATTATATTTAATTTCTGTTTGCAACAGATAAGTAAGACTGATGATGGTGAGAGGATGGATACTGAAGACAAGGAGTCTGAGTCAGAAATGAAGTCACTTGAAAAGAAGGAAGACACCAGCCTTTCAAGTGATGTTACTTTAAATCAAAAGAAATCAAAGATAGGAGGTAATTTTATCATAAAACTCTACATTAATGAAGCATCATGGTTGAAAGATTAAAAGGGAAAGAAAATGTACCGGTCAAACAGTCAGGGATCGGCGGTTTGATTCACAGTATACTGTAAATATGTAATCTAAAGCCATTATTTGGAGTCAAAATGTTATGTCAATGGGATCTTAGGGATCGAATTGTCCTTACATTGACATTGTGTGGAATCTTTACATGCCATGTTAAAGTTTAAATCTTTTAAAGCTGTAGTGTGAGGTCAAGCTGTTATTTCCTTTGCTGTTAGAGCACATCACCATTATTCAGTGATTTTACTGCTTGCTCAAGCTGCACTTGAATGCCGTCCTCTCTGCTGTATGCTTGTCACCACTACTTGTACTCATGAGGTTTTTTGTCTAACAGATTCTTGCACAGAGATGGAAATATCCCAGGAGAAAACTTTGGAAGTGACAAAGATGTTTTCACTTCAGGAAGAACATTTTCAAGAGTACAAACTGGCCCAATCATTTAATGAGGGACCTACGGACCGGTAAGCGACATAAGAGTACTCAAGATTGGATTGAGAGATAGAGATCTTTTAAGTCTGAACATCCTTTTGTACAATTCTTGTTGATTATGAAGTTCGAAATAGTTATTCTGCTGTAAAAGAAGGTTAAGCATACATTTGACTTCTACCTATAATTATGCTGCATTAATCGTAAGGTAAGCATGCATTTGACTTTTTACGTGTAATAATGTTGCTTTAACATTGTTCTTGATGGGTCTTAAACATATCAACAGTAATACCCAGTCTCACTGAGTCGGTTGATATGACAGAAGAAAAAGAAGATAAAGCATGTAAAAGTAGCACTGGGTGATATTTCAGATAAAACCAACCAATTAAAAGATATAGGCAGTCAGCTGTTGATTCAAGACGCTGAACTTGTAAATTTTGTAGATATGTGGATGAGCTGGGTAACCTGGTGAGACCAGATCTGTTGTCACCCTGGAAGCACAACTCATCTGAAGAGACATCTGTTGTGGAAAATGATGTGACCCTGAATATCACGCATGTTGAAGGTGATTAGAAAATATTTTTTTTCCCACGCCCATCAGAATTGCCCTTCTCTCTCTTTTTTTTTTTTAAAAGCATATCTTTAGAAACACAAATAAAACTATGAAATTATAAACGAATGCAAATAGTTGGACAATGTATTCAATATGAATCCTATTATTATCTATTTTAAGAAGTTTCATTTCCCATCTGTATTAGTGATTTTTAATTTGCTATGCTACGCCACTGATCCCTATCTAGCCTCTTCCTTTTTGCATCTACAAGTTTACAGCTTTTCTTTTCCACTATGTCTGAGATTGCTTCTTGTCACAATTTCTTTGGTCTACCTCTGGGCAAATTTCCCTGCTGTTTACATTCTAATATTTGTTTTGGGATACTGTCATTTTCCATCCTGTTAACATGGCCAAACCACCGAAGTTGGTTCTTCTCTATTTTAAATGCAAGGCTTTTTTAAAATGTCCCCTCTTATTCTTGTGTTTCTTATCTTATTTCTTTTTGTCTTGCCTATTGATCGTCTTAGAATTTTCATTTCACATGCCTGCAACCTACTTTTATTTTTGCTATCCAAGTTTTTTCTAAACTATTATTATTATTAACCAATGACATTTCTTTGTGGGTTTTTTTTAGTGCTCTTAAGTTACGCGTTTCATTTGTTAATTTGTTTTTTTCTTGTTGGTATCTGTAAATTCGTAAATTTGTTTTTCTGGTTTTGCGCTGTCGGTATATGTTGATTCAGTATTGGAGGATTTCATTCCTTTCCAGGGGAGTCCATCAACCCTGCCATGACCTCGTCTCCTGTAGAAGACAGTGACAAAACCAAGGAACAGGAGAAGGAAACTTCCACTGTGAGTGGTGCTATCAATCAATACCGTGACATTTTCTCATAACTTTGCCTTGGTTTTGTTCCTCAGATGGTTGATGTAGTGGGGGAAGGTGGAAGGAGTGGGGTAGGGGGTTGGAGCCTTACCTCATCCGTCTTATTGTGGGTTTTAACTCAGTAAAAGTGATCTTATTCCTTTGCCTTACAGCTGGTCTTAATTGTGTACTAGATTGATTACTTCATTAGTAAAATTGAATCAACTTTCTCCCCACCACATTAGCTGTTCTGTCAGTGACATCTATCAAATTTGTGTCAAATGGATTAATCTTCTCCTTGTTTTTTCTTTAAATCTTTCAAGATTAATTTCCCTTTGTGCTCATGCTAAATTGTATATATATGCGTTTTGCTTATATCAAAACTATGGACCTCTGCATTTTTAATTCAATAGCATTGTGAATTTTGAAAACGTTTAATGATCAGGAAAAGCCCATTTCTTTCTTGTTTTTTATCAATCAGGTTTTAAGTAAATCAAAACAATACTTATCTACTGTGGAAGTGAGCTACGCTGAAAAGAGTGACGTCATCACAGAGCCAGAGAAAACAGTTGTCCAGGAACTCCAGAGGGAAATGTTGAAGTCTCTATTCGAGCCCCAGAAGTCTGTCAGGAGCTCGAGCACCTCATCGTTCACAGTCTCTTCCCACAGTCTAGAGATAGACACATCTCTGTCCTCTCGTCACAGTCTGCTATCTAAAGGGCTGTCCAGTCCTGAGAGGGGACTTCCCAGTGAAGATGATTCTCCTCCCACCACCAGGCCACTCATTCAAAGAGATCAAGAAGCCACAAAGAAACAGAGAAAGTTTAATTTAGACACACCTAACCGACAGTTAAGATCTAGGAAAACTCCTGACAGAAGTTCTCCCATGAGACAAGTTAAAAATCACACAGAGGGTTCAAGCCTTCACACTGTTTCTTCTCAAGGTAAGTTATGGTGTTTACTTGTTTAACTTCTGCAAAGTATCCCCCCCCACCTTTTTTTTTTTTTTTTTAAATCTTCCACTCACTTAATCGCTCAAGTTTATTCCATGTCATTAAAAGAGTTGAGCAATGAACATTGTAAATTGTTACTCTCCACTCTTTTTGTTTATAGTAATTGGTAGTGACAAATATCAACTAGTGCCCATCACTTGTTATAGTGCAAATACAGGAAGTTGGAATTGATTTACAAAACATTTGAGACGGGATGGTTTCCACATATACTTTTTGCAAGACTGTTATATTGATCCCATTCCATTCAAGGAGGAATGTTCTGCTTTTGTTCTATGAAAGTTTTGCAATCCATAATTCGTCAAATTCCTTGTTAAAACGATATTAATGAATTCTATTTCATTCTCTTCCAGGGGAACCCATTGACCCTGCCGTGACCTCATCTCCTGTAGAAGACATTGACAAGGGCAAGGAACAGGACAATACTTCTACTGTGAGTTTTGAAAGCTTCCAATATTGTTGCGTTTTCACTTTACATTGCCTTTTTTTTTTTTTTTTTCTCTCACAAAAGTGAAGAAAAGTTAGTTGGTTTTTTTTACTGTTTTTCTTTTTGAAATAAGTATTTCATTTAAAACCCAAGCCTATCATAGACTGTAAATTCGTAAACTAAATTTTACTTGTTCATTACGCTGTTGTTTTTCAATTTGTGCATTGTGTGTATCAGGCTTATCATGTGGTCATTTGATGCAATGAATGTGTCTGGTTCTCTAACCATTTCCAGGGTGAGGAGATTACCTTTTTGAGAGCTTGAACTCATCCCTTCAGTTGTATTTTCTTGTCACCCTTTGTACCTCCTGAATGCCTCCTCCACCTTGCCTTTTTAAAGAAATGTTTACAAATTTCAATCCCTCTTGTGATGGGAATGAATCGAAGAAACAAATTGTGCTCATCTATATGTAGAAAATTTTTCTCAACATTAAGAAAATCATCACTGAGTTGTGGCTCAACACGGAGCTGCTAAAGGTGGCAGAAATACTACACCTGGTTTTTTATGTGTCATAGGCCATTCAGATTTTCAATGGAAGTGCTACCTGAAGTGACGAAAATGCCATTTGTTCCACTATCTTGGCTATTTCAGTTAGAGGGTCATTCCCCAAGTGCATCTGGAGGCACATTGCACTGTTTTTGTTTGTGTGTGTGCGTATGTGTGCTCGTGCGTGTGTGTGTGCGCGCGCGTGTGTGTGTGTGGTAACTGAACCCTTTTTTATTAAAGCTAAATCTGAGAAATTATTGGAGGAATTTTGTACAAGACAGAATCACAATCATGAGGGTACTTACAAGTACTGGAAAGACAGAACTGAATCAAATAATTAAACTGAACGACAGTTTAGGTAGTTTTGACACATGACAAAAATAAAGACAGTTCAGTTCTTTTATAATAAATACCTTTTAGTATGTAAGCTTTACCACCATAATTGGGTACAGTAATTTTGCTAGTTGAATATAATAGCAATGTGAATAATGTTTTAGCTATCACAGAAATGTAATGAATACAGGTGATTTGAAAAGCAACTTTACTTTCATGTTTTTTACAAATCAGGATTTAGCTGAAGCGAAACCAGACTCGCCAACTTCTGAAATAAACCACGAAGAGAGTGAAGCTGTCTCAGACCAAGAGAAAACAGTCGTCCAGGAACTCCAGAGGGAAATGTTGAAGTCTCTATTTGAGCCCCAGAAGTCTGTCAGGGGCTTGAGCACCTCATCGTTCACAGTCTCTTCCCACAGTCTAGAGATAGACACATCTCTGTCCTCTCGTCGCAGTCTGCGATCAAAAGGGCTGTCCAGTCCTGAGAAGGCATTTCCCAATGAAGATGATTCTCCCCCTGCCACCCCACCACTCAGTAAGAAACTAAAAATGATGGCAAGAGGTAAAGAAGCTGCAACAAAACCCAGGAAGTTCAACTTGGACACACCTGACAGACAGTTGAGATCAAGAAAAACACCAGACAGAAGTTCTCCTGCTAGACAAGGGAAAAAACACCAGGAGAAGGATGTTGAAAAAGAGTCAGGGGAGGAAGATATTGAGCCTACTAACTCTGAACTGAGGACTAGATTACGCAAAACCCCAGAAAGAAGATCTCCAGGAAGAACAGTAAGAGCAAATTTGGTGAAACAAGACAGTGAAACTGAAGTTGGGGAATCAAAAGATGATCATGCTGAAGAAGTTCTAACCAGACACTCTCCTTCTAGAAATCTGAGGAGTAAGAGCGTAGAAAATGAGTTGGAGGAAGACATGACGGTAGAAGAAAAGGCAACCAGTCGAACACGCCACTCACCCTCAAGAAAACGTAAGACTCCAGAGAGAACCTCAGCAAGGTCTTCAAAAAAGGATTTGACTGAAACTGGAGGTGATAAAGAAAGCATCTCTCAAGAAGAAGCTTTCTACTTCACACAGCCTAAAAGTTTGGAAAGAAAATCACCTTCAAGACCTGTGAAGAGAAAAGTTAACAGCAATGAGATGGAAGAAGAAAACCAAACAGCAGAAATAGATAGTGAAGGCGTAGGTTTGAGACTCAGGTCTTCTTCCAGGGACACAAGAAGTAAAACACCTGACAGAAAATCTCCTTCACGATCAGTGAGAAAAAAATCTTCTGTTACTGAAGCATTTGAAGATGGAATAAGTGAAGAACCGATGGAAAGTCTCTCATCATCAAAGCCCAGATCAGCTCCAAGTAGAAACACAAGGAGCAGGACTCCTGATAGAAAGCTGTCTTCTAGAAAAGGTGCACATCCTCCTGGGGAAACCATTCAAGAGGAGCTGGCTGCTGAAAAGACCAAGGATACGTCAATGGGAAATGCCTTGATAGAGGAGGATGGAGACGACCAGTTTGTTCCAGCAGAAGATATTATTGAACATCTTAGTCAAGATTCGGCCATACCATCTTCACTCAGAAGGAGATCGTCTCGTCTTAACACTCCAGACAGATACAGTAAGCCATATGAGCCACTTGGAGGGGAGAGAAGACCACCCAGAGGACGGACTACCTCAGTCAGCTCTAATGCTGATGGAGACCAGGAATCTACGACGTTGAAAAAGGGAGGACAAGAGGAAAATGGGATATTAGCTGTTGAGGAAGATTACGGCCTGAGGCGATCAAGAAGACTATCTCGAACTCCTGAAAGGTTTCGCTCAAAGAATGAGCAAGTTACGTCAACAAGAAAGAAGCCTGAGGCTTTAACGGCAAGATTGAATGAGGAAAAGAAAACTGTGTCACCAGCTCGCAAGGCGTTAAAAAGCAGTGGAAACACAAAACTGCTGAATGTAGATCACTCAGAATCATTGCAGGAGCCATCAGTGGATACGAGGTAACCAGACTGTAGTGTTGTTTTTAAGTTTAAAGGTAATGATGTTCAACCACGTTCCTTGAATCCTTGTATAAATATATATCTTGTCAAGACTTTCAAAGAAGAAAGATCATAGCAAATATTTCAGCAATTATAGTATTGCCCTAGAAAAAAAAATGGTTTCTGCCTTTGAAAAATTATTTTTTCTTAAATTTTTACAATTTGACTACAGTGTTTAAATTTCTGTACTATTGATTGAAAATCAGATATGTTTTTTTTCTGTAGATCACAATATAAAAAACACACAACTTTTTTCTCACTGCACAATGCTGAATTTAAAGCGAATACCATGATGTATAAAGATTATTTTGACTTGTGTAGCTCACTGGGTTTTTTTTTATTGAACAATACTATACCCCATACAGATCTTTATGAAAACTCTGGGCTACATAATTAAATTAGCTAAATAACTCATTGACTCTATATCTTTTCTGACATGTCTGCTTTGCGGTTTCATCTCCACAGAGCTTTGGATGGAATTGTTGAGGGATCTGTTCCTGAACAAAAAGTGGATCCACCAGGTAGCTGACCTAATTTCATTCATTTTCGTGAATCATGTTTTTTAGTGTCTTTGTATGATTGTTTTTAGCTCCTCCTCACTGCTTTTATTGTTTTTTGTGTTTTTTTTATAATCACTATCTAAGGTCTTGTGAGAACAGTTGGTTGTTGATAGGCAGGTACCATGGAATGGAGCCTTGCCGTGAATGATTGAATGAAAGTATGATTGGCATTTGCTTGTTAATCTAATTGAATAAACTAAAATTGATTCCATCAGATTGTTTTGATTCTAGTTGTAGAACTTTTAAAAAAAATTAGGTCATATGACCTCACAATTATTGTATATAGCATATCATCAGTTAATCAGAATTGTTGCCTCCTTGTAGGCCTCCAATAGGTTTATCTATTCTCATTTTTTGAGAGAATGTTTTCTCAAGAGTGACACCATTTTAAGAGACTCTTAAAATGTTTCAATTAAGTCCAGTATTGTAAATGAAGTAATCTGTCCATTGTCTCCATTATTAGTAAGAGCATTTCATCAGTGAAATTTGACCTGTTCACTTGAAAAAATGAAAACTTTTTGTGAGAATGTCTACTACAAATTTACTAATTACATAAGTACAATTTTTTTTGGCCATTATGTTGTATTTTTTATCTCGTTTTCCTTCTGTATTCTAGTCAGTAAATCCGGATCAGAGCAGTGGAGTGAAGATTTACCACCGCTCAGGTTGGAGGACCAGGAGGGAGAGGAAGAGGAGGAGGAGGAAGTGTTTGTTTCCCTGCATGGCCAGGAACACAGTGTCACTAGAAAAATCAAGGAATCCAAGACTTCAAAGACTCACAGTGAATCCATGTTGAAGAATGAGGTAGGTCCTGCTTCTGCCTGCACAAAGTTTCTAGAAGTCTCAATGTAAAACAATGGAAGCCAATAAAAGCTAGAGTTGAATTTGAATTTCTCTTTCCTTAAGTAAGATATATTATGAGTTTTCTTTTTTTATGTGAGTAATTTTTAATGGGAAATCTTTAAATTTATGCTCAGTAATCTGATTGATGTAGCTGCTGGTTATGATCATTAAGTTTAAGGCATATCCTCCATAATGAATTTTGTGTATGACGAAAGCACCATCATTTTCAAACCAACTCTGTGAGAAAATGATCTCTTGTGGTTGATTGGGATTGGACTTAAGAAGTATATTTGCACTGAGTTCAAATTTTTAAGCTTAAGTTCTTCTTATGGGAATGAAGAGAGTTTGTTACTATCAGATCGTTTTGTCTGGACACATCTGGACCTTTGAAAAAAGCATCCCTGATACTTTTTTTGTGAGATCACATATAAATATAAGCTTTGTTTATGCTTGGCAAGAAGGCTCAGCAACAAAGATTTTAAATCTGTTTGCTTGAACTTAAAAAGAAATGTCTGTAGTTAAGATTTTGAGTGTCTTTCAATTTTTAAAACCTTTGGTTTTGGTTTTGTTTTTGTCTTTTTACCTTCAGGAGAAAAGTTCCATCGAATTTAAAGACTTCTCATCCTTACATCAAGATCCGGCTGTTCCAAATGCATCAACTAAAGGTGAAATTCTTTATGTGAACACCCTAACTGTACACTTTATGTGAATAATAGCTGAAATCAAAGGATGATGTTGTGTTAAAACTTGTGCAAATGAGATGAAGAAAAGAGGAGCAGGCACTGGTAATAGATGAAAATGAATAGCATATAGTATAGACACAGTGCCGAGGTGAGT
>JBCIKM010272276.1:7078-21843 GCA_039654465.1 Melibe viridis | reverse complement strand
ACACACACACACACACACACACACACACACACACACACACACACACACACACACACACAAACAAACAAACAAACACAAATATAGGCAGGCAGGGAAGAGAGATAGGAAGAGAAGAGGGAGCATGATGTTTTACTTGATCTCAATTGCAAATGAGTTTACTTTCTGATATGAAGGCAATTAAGTATGACTAAGATCTACACTACTTTGAAATGTTTTTTAGGTTGAAGCCATGTGATAATTACAAGATAAGAGATAGCGTTGGATATCTTGGGTCTTTCTCTCAAAGATTGGACCTAGACAGATTAGCAGTTATTGATTTAAATATCCATTGATGAGAGCTGATTGGAAAAAAAATGATTCGTTGCTTTCAAATACAGGCTTTGTTGTGAAGCATGAGGAAAACAATCAAGTTTCTTGAGGAGCTGATCGATGTTAGTTCATGTTTTCCTTTCTTCTCTTGTGCACTTTCACTCATATTTGTTGGAAATGCACCTTCAGTTCAACTGACGTAACTAAGTCAGTTACTAAGAGAAAGAATGATGTTAAAAAAAATTAAAAGTGCTAATTTTTTGTCTCACATTCTTGTATTGGAGACAAGAGAATCAAAGAAAAAGTACCTTTTTCAATAGAGAGAATCATTTGTGTGATTATATACTGGGCTTTGTGGAGCAGTTGTCCCGTTATAAGTTTGCACTGGAAGATTTTTGTAAGACATTTTTTTTTCTTGTCAGTGTCTTGAACCATCATCAAGACGATTACGAGGAAATCATGCATTTGTTTTCATCTTTTCACCCTCTACCAGGAGTACCTATCAGAAGAGATGGGCTCAGTGGCCGGCATTTGGGAGGCCTACGCCCAGATGATACGGCGCCACTCAGATAAACACTCGGAACAGAAATTACAGGTTAGTGCTCCTGTTTAAAAGTGTGCTGCATATTTTATGGATCTCTTTTCCCTCTATTTCCGTTTCTTTTTCATAAAATGCCTTCTTTTATTTTAAAAACCTTTCAAATTGCATAGCCTGCTTGATGCTTTTCCCAAGAAAGAAAGAAAGCCCACCCTTTTGTACATTGATTGCTGCATTAACAAACATTGGGACACTGACATAGGAAGGTGGCAGTGCACATCCATATGTATCATCTGTGTTATGTTATGCCTTTAATCCTAAATCAACAGCAGTGACAACGACAACAACAATGACGACGACAACAACAACAATGACGACGACAACAACAACAACAACAGATATATTTCTCATAGATACTAATTGTGGCAAGGCTGAGGTTAAATCAGACAATTAAACCTTTTTAGCATGATGTTAAAAGTGTTGGATATTTCTAGCTTTGAACAACTGATTTCATTGCTTTTGGTTTCCGAGGATGGAAAATGTTGTGGTTCTTTGTTTTGTAATTATTCTCCTCAAATGTTACGCACGATGAATCCTGATCCTTGAATAAATCCATGAGATGAAAGTTTTCTTGAATGAAATTATTATTTTCCTTTTTCAACCTTCTCAGAAACAGCTCCTGGATAAGTTTCTGCGGCATTTTGTCCATGTCTGCTTGGAGGAACATGAATCTTTTTCATTTGGGTCAGTGTAATTTTTGCAATCAATTAAAAATTGTTACGGATTAATGTTCCCTATGAGAATGTGATTTGAGGAGATTGAAAAGACTGTTAAAAATATATTTTTAAAAACAAAAAGAGTTCCAAGCAAAGGAATCTGCAGAGCTGTCTGTTTTTTCTATGCAGGATTAATAAAATAAATTCATGCCTTTGATATTGCATATTTTTTTTTCTTTTAATTTGAAAGAAATTAATCCATTTGGTAAGGATGTTTTCAAAGTTAAAATTTGCAAAGATGGTGAGGACTACATGTGGCTGTGTCTGGTTTCTTTTGTCCAAGTTAGCCAAACTACAGCATTTAGCTTCAGTCTCAGAGTTTAAGATACGTGATAATGTTGAAGACGTTGTGGTGATGTTGTTGTATTCTTTGTGTCTCCAGGGAGATGCGTAACCTTGGCAATGAGCTGAGCCAGGAGTTCATGCGCAACGTGGAGGCAGAGATTCGGAACCTGAATGAGGAGGATGCCACGTCAGCCCTGGAGGAGTACATGCTGAGGGGGCGTGGCTGGAGGCTGCTCTACGTCATCCTCAGAGTTGGGGTCAAGGTCAGTCAGAATCCAGTAGTCTGAGTAGCCTTGGCTCCTTTACTAATAATTGTCTGTCTGGATGGTTTGGCCATATTATACCTTGTTTTTTAAATTTGGATCAAGTGTCTCATATTTAATATAGCCATAAACCAACATATTTATTAAGACCTGAAACACCTACAAAATAATGTCATTAATAACAGGAGAGAGAGAGAGAGAGACAGAGAGAGAGAGAGAAGAGAGAGAGAGAGAGAGACAGAGGCAGAGAGAGAGAGAGAGAGAGAGAGACAGGCAGAGAGAGAGAGAGAGAGAGAAATTGCACACAATGATTGATAAGAAGAAGTGTGGTCTTACCTTTAGTCTTCATCAAAACCAACAATATCTAATGCTTGGTAAGTTGACACCACACACTTTATGTACATTTTTGTCTTTAATCCTAAAGAGACAGACTGGATCAACTCCTCTCTAGTGTGGCTAAGGTGCTCAGCTACATCCCTTTTGAGTTATTTTTTTTTTTTCTGAATGTCTTTATTCTGTATACATTGATACTCATTTAAAATATGTAACTGTTCAGATTGAATTTTTTAAAAAGAGATCTTCGTCATCTGTGTTTTCTAGGGCGTGAGCCAGAAGTTGGACCTGTGTCAGGTGCTGATCAGCTTGTTGCCGTACTGTGCCCACATGTCTCCCTGTGATGTGACGGAGGGCTGGTGTCACCACCCGGACGATGACGGGGCCCCCAGCAGCTGCAGCGCCAGGCAGGCAGAAGACAGCCTGGAGTCCCTGTTTACAGGTAGGACGAGGCTGCTCAGGTCATCTCTCTCGCTCTCTTCACTGGTTCAAGTAAAATCTTGTTATCCATTGTGATAGTTTGACCTTTGACTTGGGTCTTCTTTTGAAAGGGAGATAAGTAGTGTTGTCAGAGTATGGTAGAACTCTAAAATTCAATGTGTAACTTCTTGTACAGATTTGCCACACATTTTCTGTAGGGAGAAGAAAAGTTCCTTATATTTCATTTTACTTAAGTAGATGAAGAGAGGTGATTGCCAAATTTCTTATGTCACCTCTATTTTTGATCCAAAGTTTTATAATGTTTTAAGAGTGATACTCTCATTCACAATCAAATTTGTGAAAATATAGTCATCAAGGAAATTCATTTGGATAACTTGATGTTGTGTCTATTTAATGATACTATTCTTTTAAACGCTGTTTCTTGATTTTAAAGAAAGATGTAAATTTGACAAAAGATGTGTTCTTTATTGGTTTTCCTCTTTTTTCTTTAGAGTTTGACAAAAGTAGTGCCCCCCTGAGCTCGTGCTTTGCGTCAGTCTCGAGGTCCCCCAAGCTGAAACAGCTGGGTTGCCCGAGCCGTCGGTCCCGCAAGATGAGGAAAGTAGACAGTGAGGCACAGCTCACCATTCTTCACGCTGGCAAAGAGAAGAATGTCAAACCCAAAGGGCAGCCAGGGAAAAAGAGAAAGACAAGGTCCACCCCTTCGAAAAAGTGAGGATTGTTCATTCTCTTAATTTCTACCCAGTGAATGACTATGTGAATGAGATGTCTTGTTTACAAATGTCTTCCTGGTTAAAGCAAAAATATGGAATCATAATTTATGGAGTAAAACCAAGTGCAACAAAATGAAGTTAAACTTTCCTTCTAATTTATTAATTTGAAGGTCTTGTATATTATATAAGGTTTGATTGTTAATCTTATTATTTTACCCATTTTATACACAGATATTTACCCTGTCCCTTTCAATACTTTATCTGTCGAACTACTTATCACAATCATTCTTTCTCACACAAACCAAGCTGATAAACATAAACTTAAAAGAAAATTAGTTTTGGGAACAATCGATACATGAAAGCTTATTCTTAAGATAACAGCATGCTTTAATGTTCCTTCAAGATTGTATCCATATCTCGATTTATCCACAGAAAACTTCCGGAATCTGAAGTGGAAGAAGACACGCTGGAAGCTTACAGTATCAACCCCATGCACCGTATGGATTCAAAAAGAGTTAAACAGCCTCGATTCAAACAGAGCATGCGATTCCATCACTGGTCTACCATCAACAAAGAGGAAGAGTCGGATACAGATGATGACGGACTTGGCTATGCCAAGAATGCTGTGGAGTCTGACATGCACATCACTGGATATCATCTGGTGCGGATAATACTCCATCTGCTTCAGACCCTCGGGGAGCAGGACGTGGTCTACGCCATGCAAGGCCCCATGCTCTCTTCTGTCATCTTGCCACACTTGTTGTACTTCCTCATCCAGTTTAAAAATGAGAACAATGTAGATACTTGTACCAGATCTGACCACCCTTATGCCTCATGTAACAGAGAGGAATCACCCAGTGTAAGATACAGTCCATCAAAATCACCAAGGAAGAGTGCAGAGTCTCAACATGATTGGCCGAGAGGTTTTACTGGTGCCGCCAAAGCCCATCTAGAATTGGAGGAGGATGGTGAGATCCTGCCCTGGGAAGGGGCCAAACGCACAGGCTTGCTGAAGCAGACAGTGAGGGCGGTGCTTACCTTAGCCAACATTGTGGCCACTCAGCAAGGCGGTGTTCGAATCCTGAGTAACCTAAAACTTGTGGATACCCTCCTTGATATGTAAGTCTTGTTCTTATCCACATTAAAAAATTATCCAGGTTTTGTTAATGTGTTGGGGATGATGAATGTTTGTTCTTAAAAATTGGGTTAACTCACCACTGGTGTTGTTGGATACAGTGGTGTGTGTTTGTGTTTTGTTTGATGCCTTTGGTCCTGTTTGTGGTTCCATTGTCTGTGTCTGTTTTTATACTTCTATGTTGGAGGTATTTTCTTCCATTTAAATGTTTTTTTCTGCTGTAAATCTGTAAATAATCTCTCTATGAAATGTCTTAGTCAGGGTTCAGCTGTTATAGCTATTTCTATCACTTTACATCTATAATTCTCTTCAAGCGTCTCAATGTTCTTGACATCAAACTTTTGTAAAAGACCTCTAAGTGGAATTGATTTTTGCTCTAAGCTTGTTTTATTGTTGACAAGCTGATGCTTGGAGATTTGAATATTTTTTTTTGGTATAATAATTTAATGCTTTTTCTACTATTACACAGCTGCAGTATTGTAGTTTAACTCTTTACCTCTCACTTGAGAAATTGTCCAAATATAGCTCTGTGACTCTCAAATATTTCAATAAATTGCCTGCAAGGTATTTCTCAAAGGTATTATACCAGTGCTGAAAAGAGCTTAGCATAGTCATAATTTAGAAAAAGGTTTTGTTGAGTGTAACGATATAAGTAAATCTAATTTATTTGGAAATAAGACATCCTATTTTTACTCACACATTCTTGGAATAACGTTTTCCCACAGACCCTTGCTCGACTGCCTGGTGTCTCCAAGTGACCTTGAGTCCCAGTCCCAGGCCAAAGATACCTCCGTCTTCCCCAGCCCGTTGTCCTTCACCATGCAAGTCGGAGTCTTCACTGATATGGTCTGTGGGGTAATTCATCTCCTCCAGGCTGTCTACCTGAACCTACCATTCAACCCCTCATGTATCAACGATGCCAACAGCCTCGCCTCCAAACTCTTCACCCCTGAGGTCACCCAGAGGATCAAGTCCCTCAATCATTACTGCCAGTTCAGGGTAAATCTGACCTCTCACCATTCGCCTCCATCCACAGAAGCACTGGTCTCAAGTGCTAAGCCATGCTACTCTACTTCATCCTACAGTACACAATACACAGTTAGTGAAGATGTGAGAATGAGCCATAGAGGCAACAGTGATATAACATTTGGAAATCGGGACAGTCAGAGTGAACAGATTCATAAAAGGCCGAGTGTTAGTATGGGCCAGTCTCCTTTTGATCCCAGCTCGGATCCAGTGCATTGTATTGGCTCCCTCATCACAACTTTGAAAGCTGTGAAAGTGAACTACATTCATGCTATCAGGTGTGTGAAAAGGCGGCACAGGAACTGCGGCTACGGTCCATTCTATGACCACCACCATGACATCCTTGGTGTGCCATACTATGTCAGCAAACGGACATGTCAGACAGACGACGATGATGACTATGAGGACAATACTCCAAGTTCAAGCCAGTCTTCTAAAGGATTAGTGTCGGAAACACCAACTTCTTGTAAGTGTGTTGTAGCAGAGCTGGCCTCTTTGTTGCTGGACTCTATACCTGAAGCTAAATTCAAATCAGGACATATCCACCTCCTGTCAACCATTCGCTCTGTCGGAGTCTGTTGTTGTCTGCAGCCTGAGAGACTAATCTCAGCTCTTGTTCCTCATCTCCTCACATTTTCCCCAGCTGTCAGGAGTTACGCACTGGATACCCTTACCTCCATTCTTCTAGATCACTTTCAAGGAGCACAGGAAACTCCAACAGAACAAATCACCAAAATTGGAAGAGGGACAGCAAAGTCTAAAGACAGTCATTATGAAAACATCAGCCCGATGGCTCCCTCTCAAGATATCACCAGGTGTGTTCATTGTTACCTGGAAGGCTCCAGTCCTCTCCTGGTGGGTCTCCCCATAACTCTGGATTCTGGTTTTTCCAGCTGTGATATTGAGGAAATGCGCAGGCAGAGACTTCTGGAGCGGTGGAAGTCTTTGCGTCTCTTGAGGAAAAACATAATTTCCAAGGATGAGAGTATTGCCTTAACCTGTGCTAAACATTTAATGACCCTGGCAATCCGGGGAAACAATGAAATCAAGGAGGAACTTTTCTTTGGGATTTACTTGCATGTTCTTCACATGAAAGTTAAAGTTTCAAGAGTTTCAGAAAGCTGCAGACTTTCATCAGAGGATGGATTTATCAGCCATGATCAGGTAATGGATATTCAGAAAAGTGAAAGATCTATCGTTGATGGCATAAGTGATAAAGACATATTGAATCCTTTAGAGGATCAGGAAGAATACAGGTTTTTGAACTCACAACAAGGCTTCATTGATCTAGAGAGTATTAATGGAAGCCTGACTCCAGCAGACACTTCCTCTAACGATGAGGGAACCTGGGACAATCTTCTCCCTAGCTCTGTCATGTTATTGTGTGTCTCTGCCTTACCGTACGTCTTGCAGGTGGACAAAGTCATGTCCATGTTCCTCACGCGCGGAGGCTTGTCAAAGCTGACAGACTTACTGGAGTATGACCAGCTGCGCAGCCCCGTGATGAGTGTCTTTGAGGCCCTGGTCATGATTGACGAGCAGAGGCTGAAAGGGCAGACTTCCGACTGCAAATCTCTGTACGAAGGCGGTGGTGTGATACAGACCTTCATTGATAATTTGGCAAAACGGACCTACAATGTTACAGCCACACTTCAACAACTCAGTTTACAAACCAGTGATGATGTAGATCTTCCCCCATCTCCACCGTCCTCTACTCTTGACTCTAATATTCTAGACTTACTTAAAACTAATGAAAAAGGCGAATTGTCCTCAGTTGGCAACCATGAGGCTTCAGACATGAATCACAGCCCCAGAGAATCTGTACCTGGTAATCATGGTGACCAGGAGGATGACAAATTCAGAAATCCAGATGCCAGTCTGGTGGCCAGTCTGCCCGTCCTGCTGGATATGTGGAAGACGTGTGCCAAGCTGTGTATGAACAGCCGTATGTTCCGAGCCTACTACAGGGAATCTCCATGCCTCTATGTTGTCCAGGTAAACTATTTTCTGACGACACAGCTGCTCTTTGAACTAATTCTTTCATCTTACTTTCCTCTGGGCTCCTCTAGGACCCTCATGTGACGGGTCCTAAAAACCTCCAATGAACAAAAAATTAGACACTCCATTGGGTTAAAAAGAAGTTAACCTTTTTCGTTTTAATTGTCATTTTAAAATCCTTTTCATTCATTTTCCTTTATTTCTCAGTGCTGGCAATTTGGATTATTTTAATTCTTTTTTTTTTTTTTTTTTTTTTTGCGGGCAGTTGATGGGTGTCCCTGGTGGGCAGTTCTACTTCTGTTTTTTATCTTTTACACTGCAGCTATCGTCTTACTTTTTCCCCTTTTCTGTGATGTCCTGTTTTATTTGCGACACATTGGTCATTCCTTATTTCATGCCTTTTTTACATGACTGCAGGGTCACACGTTAAACATACTGAGTACTTTTGTACACAAAAGGGGTTTAAGATCCTTGGTCTTTCTGAACCATTATGCTGTCATGAGTGATGGCCATTGCTTATTCTTGTTTGGAGAGATGATATTTTTTGTCATTGTAAATCATCTCTTGGTGGTGTGAATATGTGTTTTGAGAGATATTTATTTTTTAGTGTAAATCATCTCTCTACTGTTTGTGGTGTGATGTATTCGCTCTTTGAAATAATTCTATCATCTTACTTTCACCTGGGCTCCTCTTCTGTGTTGTGTGGCCGTAAAACCTCCAATAAATAAATAAATTTTGATTAAAAAAAAAAAATTCATCATGAGAAATTTATGGCCGTAGCATTTTATCAAGGCCATGATCAAAACTCTTCTGACAAGCAGAATCAATTGAATTATTAAATCCATGTTGAAATTTATTTCTACAACAGTCTTATTAAATATTCAAGTGTCTCTCATTTTCTTTTCTCTTTTCTTGTTTGTTACTGTAAGATTCAATGTGTAATTGACAAGAAAACTCTCAGGAAACACAATTTACGAACCTCAACAACTACTTTTGTAAACATTATCTAATGTTTCATGTCAACTCTTTTTTAAGGTATCATGCTTACAATTTAATCCTTTTTCCAGGAAACCTTAATCCTTGCCCTTGGACTTCTTGGAAACCTAACAGACCCTAGTCACTGCTCTGGTGACAAGTGTGGGTCAGGACGGTGCAATGGGAGGATGTACGCCATCCATGACGGGAAGCACATCGAGGACGCCACTGTTGTGTTTTGCCATCAGAACAAACTGGAGTTCATAGAGGCTGTGATGATGGTGTCTTTCTCATGCCACACTATCTCTCCATCGCAGAAGGTGGGTACAGGATTGCACGAGGGTTTTACAGAAACGAGAGTCAAGCAATCACTATCATGTCTAGTGTCTTGAGTTGTGACGCCTAGGGTCACTTCCCAGCTCCACAGCCCCATGTATAGCCTCTTGTTATTGACGTTGTCCCTTGGGTAAGGCACTTAACCACACTTACCTCATCCTGATGGACTTGGGCGTAAAGCAAGGAAGTACCTTGGGTATAGATCAGATAACCTTTTTGCTGTCAAAATTATTGTAACACTCCTTAACAGGCCATTTTTCTTGTGATGTGTTACACATTGGTTGTCTGGCAGGGATATGGTATTGTAAAGCGCTTAGAACATAGTGATGACCGTGAATAAGGGTAAGATAAATGTCCATATTTTAATTTGATTTGAATAAAAATAGAAGTTTTGAGAGCAAGAGAGAGAACAAGAGAGAGAAAGAGAGGGACAAACACACACAGACGCACACACAATCAAACAGAAAAAGAGGGAGTAACAGACAATACAAAAATATGGCAAAGACAAACATACACAAAAGTTGAAAGCAAACCCCTCAAGAAGTTCAGTTGAAAATGAACTGGAATTATTAGGTCAATATTAATTCCGTAGGCTGTTGTTTCAAAGCTGTCTCTTTTTTTCTTCACCACATGTGGTGCTGTGTAGAAAGGCCAAGAGGACGTGTTGTGGCTACGGATCAAGGCAGCCCTGGAGAGTTGCATCCGCCTGGAGCATGCACGCTTGTCTGCTGTCTTCCAGATGCTGCTCAATGTGGCGCTGCCCCGATGTCCCTCCGTGCTGGAGTATTCCTATGCCCAGATTGTCTCCATGTTGGTCAGTGCTTAGTCTGTGAAGTGTGGTTTTCTATTCAATTTTTGTAATCACAATAGTTGTGTCTAATTTTCAAGGGTTGACATTTTCTATTATTTTCTTCATATTAGTCTGATTCTTCTGAGTTTCATACACAGCATATATTGTACCATGATTATTTCAAAACTAGGTGCGTGAAAACCTGAAGGGAGATTATGAAGGTTATTCCATGACAATTTTAATAACTTCCTACCTTTCATTTCATTTTTTAAAATTTGTCATTGTTACATTTTATTTTGAAAACTTAACCAAGTCCTTTTTTTTTGTTTTGTTTTAGCAGAATCTTGATTACTGCCTGTCCTCTTCATTTGTAATTTTGAAAAAAAGAGAGAACAGAAAGACAAGCAAAACTTAGACTGAGCCCTCATCTTTTCCATTTATGTATAGAATCTGCGGGAAAAAGAGGACATCTCTGATGAGGATGAGGTGGAGCACCTTCTGCAGCACAGCTACGACGAGGACTGGGAGACCTTGAACTCTGAGAACGGCTATGAGGCTGACACCGAGTGCGCTGTGCCCTTTGACTGGAAGAAAAGTTAGAGCTTGAGCCTTGTATTTTTTTTCTAATTTGGAACTGATGCATACATCATTCATTTTTGTTTGTATTGTGAGCCTCTGAACAAAAAAACATACCATGATTACCACTGGCTTGCAGCTCAGAAAAAAAAAAAAGATAGGATGAAAACAAACACATTTTTTAGAAAAATGCTCATAACAACTTAAATCATTATATTGTGGTTTCTGTTGCTCTTAAGGAAATGCCCACAATTTTCTAGTTATTACTCCTTGAATGTTTGAATCATTTTTTAATCCATCATTTCTACTACCAGGTCTAGAGGACAATTTACAGAAGAACCACCTGACCAACTATGGAGTAACCACCAGTCCCTGCTTCCCGGCCGCCTTCCGTTTGTTTGTAGAGTTGATGGTGGCCTGTCATCGCATCGCCTCAAGGGGAGTCATTCTCAACACGGTGGCTCTACGTCTGCTGCAGACACTGAGGTCTAGTCAGCGGGCTGTCAGAGCCGTCTGCTCCGAGAGTTTGCTGGGAGTGCTAATCACTGGTTTTGAGGAAGTTCTGACTCATTGCCCGGCAACTGGCAAACGTAGGTTTTACCCTTTGGGGGTAGATGTTCTTTCAGAGACTGATACTTACTACATTGTTTTTTATGGCAAAAGAGGAGGGAAGGAGATAGAGATAGACAGAGAAATAAAAAAAGAGAGAGAGAGAGAGAAGGAGAAGGAGAAAAGGATATTTGTTAAACAATCACCAGATGTTGATGAATACCTTTTATATTGCAAAATAGCCTATATCTAGATTAAAGAATTGTAAATCATATATACATTTTGCATATTTTGTTTCTACATACAGATCTTTATTCACTGTGGACAGATTTGATAGCGTCCTTTTAAAAAAAAAATGAAACATCTGATTTTTACTAAAAAAAAAGTTATAATTTTCCCTGATTTGTTAGTCTTGTTATGAGAGGGAATAGATGTCCGATACAAATACTCTGCTAATGGGTGTTTGGATTTGTTAGTCTTGCTTTTAATGCATTCAGTTCCTAACTGTGAAATGAACAATATTTTTCTTTTTGTTGTTGTTGTTGCTATCAGAGTCAACCCTACAAGAAATCATCCTCTCTCTCATTCAAGTCATGGCCGAAAGTCAAATCTCCGCATCAGAACTCAAGCAGTTTTTGAGACTTTTCCAGAACAATCTGGAAACTACAGTGAGTGATCTCACCTTTGCCTGTGTTCAACGATTTTCCTCTTAGTCCTTGTTGAATTCTTTTTCTTTCCATTTCAATAGTCCAAAACACTCCAGGGAGGAAAGATGTTTAAAATACAGGTGTTTAGTGGGTGGGAGACCATTATTTTTTTTTATTGGGTCTTTAGTGGGTATTGAAAAGTTGGAGGTTTTGGAGGGTAGGGCTTGTTTTTGACCAGGTTGACCTTGGGCATTCTTTATTCATCATATTCTTTTATTGGAGTACAGTGAAATTTAAAAGACTGATATTGTTCTCCACAGAGTTCCTTACTGTCTACATGGCTGGCTGTGGTAGAGAAGCATCCAGTGGCCCCAAACCATTCTGCCACCTTCCCAGTGAAGAACCTGATGCC
Organism: Melibe viridis; assembly: GCA_039654465.1. NCBI lineage: Eukaryota > Metazoa > Mollusca > Gastropoda > Nudibranchia > Dendronotidae > Melibe > Melibe viridis. The sequence continues at coordinate 9,741 of JBCIKM010272276.1, read as the reverse complement.
GTATGCAAGATCTGATCATGGTAAAACTTCTTATGTCTCCCGCGTCATCACAGCAAGGGCTTTGACTGGGGGTGGGGGGGATGATTTTATTGCTTTGGTTGTGGGTTCAAAACTATTTGGAAAAGGATTACAAAAAGCTAGCCTTTTCACATCTTTAACCACAGTAAAAAAAAAGCTAATTAGCAGATTTCCTTTTTGTTTTTCTTCAACGATTTATGGTCAATTATTGTTTTTAAAAAATCATTTGACTGTCATCAATTTGTTCTGAATTTGGATTTTTGCTTCTCAAGTCCTTGTCCAGTGGTTATAAATTCGCTGAGAGCCTCAAAGAGTATAGCTCTTTTCTGCACTCCTTCTACTCTGACATACTTTGTGTTTACTTTGCTGCATTCAGTAGACAGATAAGGATATTATTTTCTGTCCCCCCCTCCCCCTCCTCCTGATTTTTAGACCCAGAAGAGTTGTTCCCAGAGCAGGTGGTGTGGCACCACGTGGCCATTGAGCTGGACGTGCCGGCCATCAACTGGCCGCCTTACAATGCTGGCTTCTCCCTGGCCCTGTGGCTCAGCGTGGACAAGTTCCAGTCCTCCGTCAAAGGACAGCAGAATGACGGGGAGAGGGACATTGGAATAGGTTTGCAGGCAGTTGTGAAAATATGTAACCCATATAAGGATACCCTCTCCACTTTGCATGAGCATGTCAGAATCTTCATTAGTGAAGGCGACATTATCCAGCAGATGCAGATGCCTAGTGATCCATTGCTTCACAATCACACCTCACCCTCTGGTCAACAGCAAGATGGAATTCTCAGAACTAGATTCACTGCTCAATACTTTTTATTCATCCATCTTTCTGCTCTAGTAGGCCACTAATTGGGGGATCTATCCACAGTTCACATTTTGACGTCAATACAGCATAGACATGATAATTATGTTCTTGAAACTGAGTTCTTTTTTATCTGTAGCCTCAAGTCCCATGTGGACTAGCGTTAGCTGCTGGGTATATGCATGGTCCACAAACTCTTGCCATTTATCGTATTAAAGTAACATCTTTTTTTAAAATACAAGGGTGGATCCAATCTTGTTAATTATTTTCTAGTTGTAGATGGAATGACTAAACAAAGCTTCATTTTGTGTGAAAATCAATGAATGCCTGCTTTCCCCAGACAAGAGCTCTCCTGTGAAGGAGAGCAAGGAAGACAAGAGCCAGAGCCTGTCTCAGCCTCCCATTGGGGAATGCCTGCTGGTGCTGGCCATTGGCAACAAGGAGAAGATGCTGGAGCTCTGGATCCATCCCAAGACTGCTGCCCTGGTCATCAGGTGGGGGTCCAATCGACATGCATTACACCCATATCAGTTTGGGATGGGAATTGATTCATGTTGTGTCTAAGCTTAACTTAATCTGTCACTTTTAACTTTTTCAAAGTTTTTGACCTGTCTATAAGCTGGTTTGTCTATTTACCTTTTTGATATTTTATAAGTGAGAATAGGTCATTGGTTCAAGGCCTTTTGCTTCTTTATGAAAATTTGGTGTGGTGAAAAATCAAACATTTGGTTTGGATTCCAGTATACAAGGGGAAAAGGATTAATTGCTAAAAATTGAAAATTCTTGGGTTTTGTAACCATTTCAAAATATTCTCAGTATCTCAAGTTCTTTCTGAACTGAGGAAGAAAAATGCATAATTTACTTAAATTGTGTGGGAAACATCTAGTGAGGGCGGTCATTTCTTTGGATACTAAATGTATGTCTGCCTGTTTTCTTGCCCCAGGCTGACTTCGAGCCAGCAGGAAGTGATGGTCCTGAGAGAGACAGTCTTGAGCAACCTGCTCAACCCGGCTCAGTGGCACTTGCTGGTCGTCACCTACATCGACATCCTGGATGGCAGCACCTTTGTCGGAAATGTTGGTACCGTTTTTACATCAGGTGTTGGGATAAAAAACTGTCTTGAGTTTTGGGAGATTGTGACTATATCCTTTCCATTAACTCAGTTAAAAATTATTACACTTGTTAAAGAATTCTTTTCATATAGTGGTGAGAAATTTCACAGAAAACCATCCTGAAATAAGATTTCTATTAGCGTTAATCAAAGATAAACTAATATTTTCTTTTTACACAGTGGAGAAGTGTCATGGTATGCGCACTGAAGGTATCTGTTCAGGATTTATATTGTGTAGAATTTATTTGCCTTCTATTTGTGGGTTTTTTGTTTTTTTTTCCTTTTATTGACATTTGAAAGCTTTCTAACTTGTCATTTATTTTTTATCAAAATTGATTTAAACTTATCTTATTTTTCAACAAAGTGAATTCAACCTTGTCTTGCATTTAATTTTCATCAAACTTCTCTGGTATTTGTCTATCAACAGAGTGAATTAGAATTTGCCTGATATTTTACCGCCAAACTCTTTGTCCAATCAGATGACGCTGACTGTGGATGGCTGGCTGCAGCGACAGGTCATCCTGGATCACCCTGCCTCGTTGAGCCCCAAGGGACAGATTAACCGTCCCTTCCTGTGTTTGGGCGATGCCAGGCATGGGGCAGCCCGACTCCACGCGGGACGCTGGAACATGGGCACGCTGAGGCTCTTCAGGGGTAATCACACTCCCATCTATTTGTGTTTACTTGTTTCTCTGCTGCTGTGATGGTCAACAGTGGGAATAATACC
>JBCIKM010272165.1:0-11938 GCA_039654465.1 Melibe viridis | reverse complement strand
CAGCAGAGATAAAGCTATCAAATCAGCATAGTTAGAAGGTCCTGAAAGCAAAAAAAGATTTTTCAGTGGCATTGCTACATAACAGAATATAAAAGGTAACTTCGAAGACCACAGATAACATGCCATAGTTTGGTGATGGTATTTCAACATCATTCAAGTCCAGATCACATCAGCTACTCACCAATAATTTTTTGTACTTTGGCCTTTTTTTACAGTCTTTGGTTAAACTGCAGAGAAAAAAATAAAAAATAAATAAAAAATCACTCTATTTACAAAAGGAATAACTTCAAAATAAAGCAGTACATAGTATTATCTTTAACAGCTGGCTTTTAGATGGGAAAGATTAATACTAGATAACGGCTATAGTTACACACACACTCACTAAATTTATCTGCTATCCTTGCTACTCGTAAAATGTTTCCGAACATTGACAGAACAGTCTCATCAACCACACACACACACACACACACTATCTTTTCCACAAATTAAACAGGTTAGGAAAACAAGTAATGAATAAAATTTCTTTATCAAAATCATCATCTACGGTGTGTCACAAAAAGACTGGGACGACCCATGTAGCAGCAGCAGAGCAGTTCCACAGTGGCAGCAGCAGGAATCAAACCCGTACCCTTTGGCATGGGAGTCTGAAGACATTTCATTAACTGAGCCTCGGAGCAAAAGCTTACATACCCGAGCAGCACCGATGAAAGTTAACTAAGTGCCTGTTACCTTAAAAATGTCATACTCTAGTTGCCTCCCTTTCCAACAGTGTGAGTAGATCCCAGCGGCAAGACATGCTGAGCTCAAGTCTTCAAATAGTGTAGTTGTTCCCTTAAGACTCAAGGTCTCCTGTCTCCTCTCGTTCTCATTCTCTGATTTGACAACCGACGACATAATGTTGGCAACTGACTCTGATTTCGTAGTCAATGACAATGTTGGCAACAGACTTTGATTTGACAGCCAATGACACAATGTTGGCAACAAACTCTGATTTGACAGCCAATGACACAATGTCAGCAACAGACTCTGATTTGACAGCCAAGGACATAACGTTGTCAACAGACTCTGATTTGACAGCCAAGGACACAATGTCGGCAACAGACTCTGATTTGACAGCCAAGGACACAATGTTGGCAACAAACTCTGATTTGACAGTCAATGACACAATGTTGGCAATAAACTCTGATTTGACAGCCAATGACACAATGTTGGCAATAAACTCTCATTTGACAGCCAATGACACAATGTTGGCAACAGACTCTGATTTGACAAACAATGACACAATGTTGGCAATAAACTCTGATTTGATTTTTTTCAAAAAAGTTAAATTATCAGTGATCAGGATCTCAATATTTTTTACAGAGTCAGATGGCAGAAACAGCGGAAGTCTGCCTAACTAATCCAAGACAATGTCTTTTCTTCTAATGGAAAAGACTCAGTGTGTAGTGGAAGTGAAGCCCATTTAAATTTAATAGAAAACATTGTTTCAATAACGTAAGCTGTCAGACAAAAAACAGGTCACATACCAATCTCGGACAAAAGATCGCAGCTCGTCTGAGAACTCTTTGCCTAGCTGCGGAGGATCTTCCTGCAAGACTTTGGTCAGCACCTCAAAATCTGTCTTGCAGTTCTTGTAGGGGAACTCACCCGTTGCCAGCTCAACCTGTCAACAGACAAGAAGACAAGCACTGCAACTAAAGATAATCAAAAATTAGATGATTTACTCTCCAAAAACTTAGGTTCAAGGGAAGACTGGGATGGGATTTAAAAAATGATTTTTTTAAAGAAGACTCAGATAACTTAACACTTTTCACAAATCAAATAATACTTGGATTTTCATTCACCTCGTGGAAAATCAAAACAAGCAATTGTTAAAATCGAAAAAATGGACAGGAGTAAACATGTTCATAAATGAAAAAAAAAGAAAAGAAAAGGTACGTCTAACTCCAAGCTCATGGGAAGAAGCAGAAGAAGTGCAGCCTATGGCAGAGGTTATGGCAATGCACAGAGGCCTGGAGGGCCATTGCACAGGAAGGACAAGTAGCAAGCAAGAAGCTCACCAAGGAGATGCCCAGGCTCCATACGTCTGCTCGGATGTCGTAGTCTGGCCTGGTCGGGTCCGGGGGTTCTATCCTCTCAGGCTGGAGTAAATATGGGACGGACACACACACAAAAACACACAGAGTGAATACAACTACTCAGGGTTTGTTTGTTTTTTTTAAAGTCATTTAAAAAAACTACAAGGAACAAAATTAGCTTCTGCTCCATTTTTCAAAAACCTTGGTGGGTTATTTCAAAGGCAGTGCTTAATTTTTTTTGCAGTCCATTTACTAAATAGAATAAAACCCTCAAGCTTATCAAATCATTGATTTAACTCTATTACAATCCATCACCTGTATCTGAACTGGATTTCCTACAAAACAAAAACAAAAATAAATAAATAGACAAATAAATAAATCATCCATACATAAAAAGAAATAACAGATTAAAATTTTCACAATTAGAGGTTATTTATAGTCCCATATGTGTTCTAGCTATTTCTTCAGGATGCTGCCTCATTTAGCACTACTCACAGCCATGTACGCAGCACAGCCAGCACTGCGCGTTTTGGCCTTGGAATCCACCAATCGACCGCTGATGCCAAAGTCGCACAGCTTGATGTTGCCACGGTCGTCAAGGAGGATGTTGGACGGCTTCACATCTGCAGGCAGATATAAGAGAAAAGAAAGAAAATAAATCTTACTGCGTATACTCAAGAAAAACAAAAAGCTAGCACACAAAAGCCTACCTTCTAAAATGTTAAAAGGAATGTATAAAATTTTTAAAAATTTCTTTTAAAACACTAGCTACAGAACCCCAGCATAGGGGTTGAAAGAAATGAAAAGCACCATTTACAAAGGACAGTATTACTGGCCTACTGTAAGACCTGAAGGCTTAACTATCAAAAAGAAAACGGCCCTATTTAGAAAAATAGTGAACAAATATTCTGCTCACAATAATTTAAAGTTAATTTACCGGCTGAACGTATCCAGATGTATTGTCCCTATCCAGTAGGTCTTCTGCCTCCTCCCATCTCCTTACAAAGACCACGACCATGATAACCACAGGAGATACTGCATATCACTTACTCATTGTTTGTTTATTGAAGGTTTTAGGGCCCCCACGACACACGAGGGTCATAGAGGAGCCCAATCACTTACTGACTTACAATTATAAAGAGAATGAATTTGAATTTACACTACTTAGGCTGATAATTTTCTTTTATTTCAAAGCATGTACAGAAATTTTGCGTTAAACATAGACGCTTGTCTGAGGTCACAAAAATACAATATTTACTATTATTATAATTAAAAAAGTGTAAGGATCTTTACTCTTACATTTTGAAAATGTAAAGTATTGCCTACAAAGGTGTTCTCAAAAAACAAATCTGGAACACATCCTAGACTTTAACTGTGAGGAAGATTAAAAACACGCAACATATTTTCATGGTTAAATCAGAAAATTGAAAGGCTTATTACTCCCAGGCACTTTTTGATCTTAATGATTAAACAGGGTGTCCTTTTATTATTCCCCGATCTATACTTGAAATAGCTTTAAAAAATTAAAAGAGATAAAAACACCCAGTCTTTTGCAAAAGTTTATAAGATTATCTAAGTTTTGTTAGTACTAAGTATCAAAAACATACAGCAAACCAATTTTCTATAATGTGAAGTGTGGTAAAAAACGAACATACTTATTTTTTATGCAAAAGTTCAAATGAAAAAGTTAAAGCCCGATAAATTGGAATAGCTTGAAAACTAACTTTAATTAAAACATCACGTTTTTCGCAAATGAAGATGCAAGCCTTTCACCAGGTCTCCGAGTTCAATGAGCATCACCCTTTTCTTGGGTTATGTTAAAGACAGGGTGTATGCAAAACGTGTAAGAGACTTTGGCTACCCCGACGTCAAGATACAGAAGTTGAAGCAATACTACAAAACACGTGTGGGAGTTAAAACGACAGCTGGAGAAGTTGAAAAACAATGGCAGAGCCTACATAGAGGTTGATCTTGAAGTTGCTATGCGCTACTCAATGTTTTCAAGTGAAATTGGACAAAAGTTCACTTTGATTTTTATTTTATGTTTTGAATAAAAATTCAATTCCTTTAGTTTTGAACAGTTTTCACACATTACATCACAATGGAAAAACAGGTGATTGTATCCTTTTGATACTTAGTTCCAACAAAACTTAGATAATTTTCATAGCTTTTGTAAAAATCCAGATGTTTTAATCTTGTTCAGTGTTTTAGCCATTTCAATTCTTTATCGGGGAATAACAACAGGATACCCTGTGCTATCTAAGAAACAAAGTTAGATCATGACAATTTTTGTGAGAAATTATCAACCAAAATCGGTCAAGTAAAAAAAAGTCAAAAGGCATGGAAAAAAAATTAGCATGGTTTTTTGTATAATAGTTGAAATTCATATTTTTTTAACCCACAAAAACACAAAGGATTACATGTATCCCTCAAACCACAGCTTGAGAAAGCTCATAATCCTCTTGTCATACCAACCCTTTATACATTCTTACCACCATTTGTTGCAGCTATGGTAATAGTATGATAGTGATGTTATCGCCATTATCAAAACACAACCATAACAACCACCACCAACAACAACACGAGTATCACCATTGCCTCTCATACAACGGCCAAAGTCAAAATCCTCTCTTTCACTGTCAAACCCACTATGCTATCACTATTTATACCAACCCCAACTACCATCAAAATTAACATCCCCACAACAACAAACATTACCACGACAACCACCACCACCACACCGCTGTCTTCTTACCTCTGTGTATAACACCATGCCTTTCCTTGAGGTAGTGAAGGGCATTCACAGTCTGCCAAAATATGTCAAAGAGATGAAAATTTTAGCTGCTTAACAGAACTGCCAACACCTAGCTTGCTTTCTAGGAGATCATGCTATGCATCGCATGCATAATGCCAACTAGGGTCTATTACAAAGGGGAATAAGAATGTCTGCTATTCTTATCTAAGTAACTTTCTTTTTTCAACTCTTAAAAAGGAAACATTGCCGATTAAGGGGAGACTTGTTTCTGTTTATTTTGTAGGTTTGAAATATTAATATTCTGATTTGGTCAACTCTGTGCTTTGCATACTTTCATTTCACAAGCTTCCACCAACTTTCCTCTCGACGACAACTTTCTATTGTTCTCTCCCACATACTGCTTGATATTCAACTGGATATAAATTTTTTTTTAAATGGCTGTCTGAACCATGGCCTCATATAAATCACACACTTTTTCCTAATTACTGGCCATAGGAAGAAGAAGAAGAGGAGGAAGAAGAAAAGATGAGACATACTTAATTAATCCATCAGCTGGAAATTGCATGCACAACAATGCACTGCAATATGCGAATAATTCATTACAAGAAAGGTTAAAATACTACTTATACATGTACATACCAAGTGATATTTAATTAAGAGAAAAAAAAGAAGCAGAGGAAGAAAAGTCAACATAACAACTTATAGATAAACACTTACAGCGACAACGATTTTGCCGAGGATTTTCTCTGGCACAGGCTGCCTGGTTCTCTTCAACAGTTTGTCCAGGCAGGTGGCCATGAGCTCCATACAGATCCACACCTCCGACTGCCGAGGGGGGAAAGAGAGAAAGGCATCATCGCACAGGAACAAACAGCATGAATTTTAAATCTTAATTGGTGGAATTTTTAAGGTCTCTTTGAATGTAGATAGCTGCCGGTGGGGAATTTTAAAAAGGGAGGAAAACTTTAAAAAATCAGGAAAAAGGAGGAACTCTACTGAATATTAACAGATATGACATAGCATCTACCTCAATAGCTGTAATAACACTCAGCATATCGGAATAGTAAGTATTTGCACAGAATATAAAAATAGCAGAAATCTGCTTATTAGCAGGAAGCTGGAAGCTATGAAGTACAGAGGTTGTATTTATGAAGCCTGTGTATGGCCCTGACCTGCGTGATGAATGTCCCGATGCACTGGACAATGTAGGGACAGTCGTGGCTCTTGATGACCACGTCCAGATCCATGATGATACGCTTGTTTTCCTCCTTGTTGCCTGATCGACGCATTTGCTGCAATACACAAACAGAAATGAAAATTTATATTTTATTCATCCTACAATATGAGATATAGATGAAATTGTCAGGATTAGAAAAGTTTGAAAAATTAAAAATATAATTAATTTTAAAATATCTTGCAGACAGTCTTGAAACTATTTAACAGAATCTATCCTTTAAAAATTTAAAAAAAAAAAAAAAAAAATAATATTGGAGTACTATTTTCACAATATCTTGGTGTCATCAAAGTTAAAAATTTTGTATTTAAGGGAGGGGGAAGGGGGAAAAGGGATCAGAGGGTAGGGAAGACATGAGAAGAGGGGGAAGGGGGGAAAAGGGAGGCCGGAGGAGAGGGATGACACGCAAGGAAGAAGGGGGATGGATGAGACCCAACAACTCACTTTGACGGCCATAAGTCTGTTGGTGGGTTTGTGTCGCATCTTGGTGACCTGGCCACACGTCCCATGGCCTAGCTCTCCTTCCATGCTCAGATCTTCTACACTGCTTAGCACACGCTGCAAGTCAAGAGAGGTGGAGGAAATGAGAAAACTTTCAGAGAAAATACACATAATAAAATCAATTATTTATAATAGATCTACACTGCTAAGCACACGCTGCAAGTCAAGAGGGGTGGAGGAAATGAGGAAATGTTCAGAGAAAATACATGTATTAAAATCAATTATTTATAATAGATCTTCTACACTGCTTAGCACACACTGCAAGTCAAGAGGGGTTGAGGGAATGAGGAAACTCTCAGAGAAAATACATATATTAAAATCAATTATTTCTTTTAAGTCTTCTTGATAGTCAGTATTTCAAATTTTAGAATCCTATCTCTGATCTGCATAGAAAACTCAAAGCCAAAAAAAAAAAAAAAAAATAGAAAAAGAAAAGGAAATAATTCATTCTCACACCAGTGTACAAGGAACCACTTCTGCAAAATTGATCAATAAATAAATAGTTATGGAACTGGCGTTTGAATAGTGTGTTGGCAACTGACCATTGTTTTAAATTATTTCACTTTAAGGGCCAAGCAGCAACACAACAAAATTGCTTTATTCGTTAAATGAACAAATTTTCTCCAGTTCTGACTCAGTGAGATCAGTCTCCCAGTTGATGTGTGTGTAAGACCCAGTCTTCTTGTTCATGTGTGTGTGTAAGACCCATAAAGAACAAATCTAGAGGAAGATATCAAGGCAAGGTGCACAATATTTATTGTCTCCCAGTTGATGTGTGTGTAAGACCCAGTCTTCTTGTTCATGTGTGTGTGTAAGACCCATAAAGAACAAATCTAGAGGAAGATATCAAGGCGAGGTGCACAATATTTATTGTATTTCTTAGTGACCTGGATCATGAGGGTGTTGTCAGACTTTTGATTAGTCCAGGGACCGCTTACCTAAAAAACATGTATTTCACTGCAAGGACCCTGAGGTCCACCAATGTACTTTGATAAATAAGTGAGAATAAAAACTTGTAACGGTGCACTTTTTTCCAATGCATTTCTTATTCTCAAAAGACAGATTCTGAAATAACGATGAAGAAAAGAATTCATATCATTGCTTTCATGGAAAAAAATATTTTCAAGGCTAAAAATATTTTAAAAATAGAGATTAAAAGTATAAAAGTTACCTGAGAATCAAATGTGAGAATTCCTGACTGCTTCATAATTTCCTCTATTTTGTGATCTGTTTCAGCGCTGAAAAACAAAGGCAAATGAAAACATAAAACCCATAAAAAAAAAGAAAATTAATAATTAAAAAAAGAAAAGAAAAAAAACATCATTTACAAATAGTCACTTTAATAATCAATCCCTTAGTCCTTAGATTTAACTTTAAGCTCTTGATAAAAAGAAGTTAACATTTATAAACATATTTTCTAATTACATGAAATTGAAATTACACAAATATTACAGGAAAATTTCTGTCAATGGGGTGAGATAGGGTTTGTATGCAATCTACTAACAGGAGGTGGCAGTGCTTTACCTGTCAGGGATTGCTCTGAGGAGGGATCGGGGCGGGTATTCCACGGTGGGCATGCCGAGGTGGGGGCGTCGACGACCTGGGGCCGAGCTTGAACGGGAGGAATTCGGGGTGAGGAACGCACCCTCAGACGACATGGATCCTGTGCCCACTGTGAAGGGAAAAGGAGAGAAAAATATAGGCTTCTTCTCTGGGTTTTTTTCTCACATTTCAAACTAAAACAGAAAACAATTAAATCTATGTTTACTTTGCCTCTCAGTCCCTTTACATGGCAGTGAATGTTGGAGGGTGACAACTAAAATAACCAGTAAGCTAGAAACATTCCTGAGCAAATGTCTACGGAAAATTATAGGGATATTTTGGCCCTACAAAATAAGGAACAAAAGCCTAGAAAAAAGAACAAGAGCAAACAGTAAAGCAGCAATGATAAAACAGCAAAGATCGAATTGGCTGGGGCATGTTGCCAGAATGGATGTAACTTTTGTATCTAGAACAGCACTCCAATTGGCAATCTCTCTTGGGGGATTATGCTAAATCATTGTAAATTGTGCTAAAAAGCTACTCTGTATAAATATGTGTATGATCTTTCTGGTTGCCTCATGTGGGAATGTGATGTTCACGACCATGATATTATTATCTTTGTGATTGCTGGTGCTCGAGTATAAGTTAACCAACAATCAGTTTGGTCAATCTTCAAATACACTGATTATGTTTTAAAAAATTTGTATTCGTTATAGTATATAACCAGGGCTTGAAATTAACTTTTTCCTCCACTTGTAAAAATTAGCAAGTTGATGAAAATTATACTCCGCTAATTTACTTTCGTAAAAATATTTCACTATTTTGCAGTCTGTCAAAAGCAATATTATGGCTCTATTCATGTGTATCCATTGAGCTGCAGAGCTTTCTGACTGTTTGCTAAGTTACTGGCCAGCCTAATCAGCTACTGTTTTGTCCATGTAATCCAAAGTTCAGTCTCATTTGCTCTTTAGCCTTTGTTCAAATATCTTTTCACTGACGGTTTTAGATTGGGATCAAATTCTTTTAATTCTGGTCCGTGAGAGCTTATTCTCCTGACTTGATCCACATATTTGAATAATTGACCATGTTGTCAAACTAGCCACTCTTTCCACTACCAATCAAAGAACATCCACACTAAGAGGCATATAAAAGAGCGTTGATGCTGTTCAAGTGGATAGAGCGATCTTCAGCACAGCTCATTAGATGAATGACAATGACTCTCCAGTTTATATGATAACTTTACTCTCTGTTACTACTTTGGGGTCAATCCACAGAATTTCATTGGCTTTGACAGGGTTTTTTTTTTACAAGAACATGAATGTAGCGTTTCAGCTAAAAGCGTCCCAGCATGGTATTTTTAAAAGTTACTCCTATATGGAAATTCATAACCTCATAGAATCTTGCAAGTGCAGTTTGACTCTGCGCAGAGATATAATTGCTTTTAGAGTGTGGCCAGAAATAAATGTTTCTATTTCTTCTACATCAATTTTCATGACAATAAATTGAAATTAAAGCCAGTAGTCTGTGCTGTATTTGAAAACTTGTCATTGGGTCAAAGATTTTTCGGCCAAACAATTGAAAATATTACCCCTGGGTGCCGAAAAAAAAAAGTCTTGTAACTTGATCTTAATGACAATTCACACAAAAGGTAAAGCTGTCTGCATATTTAATGACAAAGAAGAAAAAAACCCTCAAAGATTCTATCCTTCCTCTCCCCTTTAAACCAGGGAAGGATTTCTGCACTGGGTAATCAGATGCAAATAAAAGAAACTGCTCTTTGCGGTGTATGAACTAGCAAAGAAAGAGTCCTAACCCTATCCACAGAAGGTGTATTCTCTTCTCAAAGTTCCATTTTTTGTCAATATCATCTTTCCACTAGATTTTTTACACTGAGTTGAACACAAGTTCTTTATTCATCTTTCATTTGGTGTGCGTCATTTGTAAATAAAAATTTACTGAAAAAATTTAAATCCCTGAGAACTTTTGGTACCTTATATTATGAATCATGCCTATCAATTGGGTTTTTGTTTTTCATGATAAGGAATCCCTTAGAAAGCAGGATAAACTTCATTTTAAAGAGAACCATCACAGTCATACAAGAAAGTACTATCATTACTCAAGCTGATCAACATTAAAACAAAATGGTTCATATTAGCATCGCGGCAGTCAGCTATTGAGATTGAAACCGTCATCACAGAGCAGGAAAGGGAATAAGCTTCACAGACAAAAGAGACTATCAAATGCCTGATTTTTTCTTTTGATTTGAAAATGGATGGCAGAAGTAATCTTTAGTGAAACCAGCTAGACGGGGCAAAAGGTAAACAAAAAGATACCAAACAAAAGCTTTTCATCACTTGTTTCCCAATCTGAACAATTCCCTCTATAAAATGAAATCACAAACATACAAAAGCAGATACAACCTCTGATTAGAATAGAAAAAAATACTAATGGTGCTTCAGGAGGTTTGTTCTAAAGAACATAGAAAACAATAATAATAATAATAATAATAACAAAAACAAAAGCATTCAATCCAGAGTCAAGATTTCCTCTCACAAAAGAGGAAAATTGAGGGAAATTCCCGATTCTGAAAATAAAAATTATCCCTGTAAAATCGAATTAGGAGGTAAATTCAAACGTCTTTAGTCACAAAAAAAGAAAATCATACAAAGCCTTGGTCTCCTAGGGCTTGGTGAGCCTGTATCAGCATCATGTTGGCGGTTTTCGGCTAATAATCGCTTCTGGAGTTCGTCTATTTTGTTCAGAAAGAACTGTGAGGACGACATCTTGGTTGTAGAATGTCACATGACATAATTAATGTCAGGATTCTAATCTCAGACTTAGTTTCGAACGAAATGTTCCTGACAGTCTTTTATTGCAAAATAAATAATGCTGCATCTTTACAAACTGCAAATTTTTAAAGAGTCTAGTCCAGTGCTTACCAAAATGTCTTAAATACCAAATATAAATGGAGACGCTGGCGAAAGGGGCGGGGGATTGAAGGATGGAGCACGAATGCGTAAGACGAGAGAGGGAAGATTGTGGGGAAAGGGGGGGGGGGGGGGGTGGTGGAAGGACACTTGAATTGGACTAAACTGAGGGGCTTTCCCTCAGAATGAAAAAAAAACAAAAAAACTAATCTACCATATTAGCCCTTTATTTCACTTCAGAATTTATTAACAATTCTATCGTATGCCTACTTTATAGCAGCGAGCGCTCGCTCGACTGAAGGGCTGAGAAGCACGGAAGACCGCGGCCGTGGGTTCCCGGATCAAGAACGGCAAAATTCATTGGTTGACTTTTGTTTGTTCCTATCGGTTTTTCCATTTTTAAAAAAAAAAAGAAAGAAAGGACGTTCCTTGTTGCAACCCACCGACAGCAGACATGGTCAGGCGTATCGACAAGCATGGTATTATGCATGATTGAACGAACAAAACAAACAAACAAAAACAAAACAAATAAAAAAAAACTCAAAAAACAAACCCCCAAAACAAAACAAAAAATACTAGACAACACAACAGCAACAAAAAAAAAAAAAAAGAATTAATAAACAACAAAATCAAGCAAATACGCAATGAAAAACAATACAAAGCAAAATAAAAACAATATTACAAACAAACAAACAAACAAACAAACAAACAAACAAACAAACAAACAAAGATTTCAATAAGGCAATTTACTTTGTATAACGCACGAGTCAATTTTCACCAGCCTTATAAACCTTGTAACCCCACAACGCTTCTTTTTTTCATGTAGCTATACCATCGCTGTTTTTCATGTAGCTATACCATCGCTGTTTTTCATGTAGCTATACCATCGCTGTTTTTCATG
>JBCIKM010272054.1:0-11938 GCA_039654465.1 Melibe viridis | reverse complement strand
CTCTCTCTCTCTCTCTCTCTCTCTCTCTCTCTCTCTCCCTCTCTCTCTCTCTCTCTCTCTCTCTCTCTCTCTCTCTTTCTCCCTCTCTTTCACTCACTCTTTCTTTCTTTTTATTCCACAGATCTTCATAGTATGAGACGCATCAGTTTTTTCTAGTGGTCATAGCTGTTTCGAGTGGAGAGAATTATTATGCTTTTATTTCTAATAAATATCAGTTTGGAAAACTAAGTTTAGCTTGGCCTTCTTTGTTCCAGTTCCATCTCATTATGTTCTTGTTGTTCCCAGTTGGTCAATGATTGTAGGATCAGGGTGTTTGCAACCCACACCTATGTTGCCACACAATTAGACAGAGTTACAACGAGTTGAACGCGACATTACATTCCATAATAATTATGGCGGGGTTGTGGCTGGTTGTTGGTGTTGTTTTTGTTGTTGTTCTTGTTGTTTTTACTTTGTTGCTGGTGTTGTTGCTGCTGCTGTTGTTGTTGTTGTTGTTGTTGCTTTGTTGTCTTTAGCTGTTGTTGTCGTTAATGGTGTTGTTGTTTCTTTTTTGGAGGGCTTACAATGACATACAAAATATATATCCACATTATAATCAATTGTTTTTTTATATAAATTCATTCCTTTTCAAACTGGATATCTCTCATCTTTTTTAAAATGATAGCCGATTTTATTTACAATTTATTTAACACAACTTACCTTCAGCGGATAAGCTTTATCAGCGTTTTATTTCTCGGTGTAGCTTTGCTGGTTTTGCAATGCAACTGATGAAACAAAATCATCTCTCAAAACAGATTCCAAATCTACAAAGAGATGGTTTACAGTGCAACAATTCCATCTCTCCTAACATAAAAAAATAAATATGACAGCATAATGGTCCAGGAAGACCCAGGATATATAAAACCCCTTTAGTACAAAAGTACTACATGCGTTTAACTTGTTTTGTTTATTTGCTTATTAGTTGTTTTATTGCATCACAACAATCAAAGTCCCAAGAGGGGCCAATGGGAAAGTAAGATGATAGACTTGTGACCCTGGATTTATGCACAAAATGCTTGAAATAGAGGATAACCATCGAGTTGAAAATAAGATAATAAATACAGGACATCTCATAAAAAGGGGAAATGTAAGACAATAGCTTCAGTTTTAAAGATAAGAAAAATAAGCAGAGCGCCCACAAGGTACACCCACCAACAGCCTGCTATTGCATGTTAACTCAGACTTTTAGTTTTCAAACCCAAAATGAATAATCGTGTTGGCATTTACCTCAGTAAGGGATTCAATTTGGAGGATTTGTTTTTTGCTATACATTGTAAAGTCCAATATCACCTCATTAGCAATTATAATTCTTAACGACTGAAATAGGCAGACAGAGCTGTAGTCTGATGTGGGATATTGGTGGCTCGAACCCTGGTCTTTTTGGTTGCTATGGCAAAGAGCCATCCTTATTATACTAAGTAAAGAGGAATGAAAAACGAAACACGACAGAAGGTGAAATATACACAAAGATCCAGGATTAGTTTTAATGGAACGAAGAACATAACGCTTAGATTTCAGGACGTAATGATGTCAGTATAAGAAAGTTACTTTTTCTCCTTTCTCATTTTTCTGGGTCCAGTGAACTTTATTTGAACAATGGAAAAGGAAAATTCCAACTATCTTTGAACAATGAAACAGTTATTCATTCTGAAACTAACATCATCGGGGATTATGAGGTTTGCTCCTCTTGAAAAGGTCGACAGAATATGGTGAGGAAATCTCAAGTTGTGGAAACAGTAAACACACACAGAGAGAAGATTGATCATGGCCAGGAATTGATCCATTATTCGAGTACAACTTCAGCCAGTGCCACCTGAGGTGTATAGAATTGGAACCAGGAGTATCTCGTATTGTTATTCTTTTCACAATTATTTGTGTTTATTTAAATGTTACATCCTATTACTTTCCGCACTTTGAGTAGCAGTTTATAGTGAAGTATGTAGTATTAGCCCAAAAACCCAGCACGCTCTTTACTGACGGGCTGTTCGCCAAGCTGTGTGTCAGCCAAAAAAAGCAGAACACACACACACACACACACACACACACACACACACACACACACACACACACACACACACACACACACACACACAGAAAAAAATTCCTGTGACATGTACGTGCAGAGAGTGTCACATGACTTATCCTCACCAGCACTCATAACGCTGTTTTGGTGCGGCAGCAAAGTGTTTTTGAGGTGTTTTTTATGTTTTTTGGGTTTGTTTTTTTGTGTCTTTGTTGTTTTTGTGTTTAATTCTGCTGTTATTGTTGTTGTTTTTTTGTGTTTGTCGGATTGTTTTTTGTTTTTTTTTGTTTTTGTTTTTTGTTTTTGGGGTTTTTTTGTTGTTTTTTTTGGGGTGGGGGGTTTGTGGGGGGGGCTGTTTTGTTGTTGTTGTTGTTATTGTTTTTTGGGGTTTTTTTTGCGGGGGAGGGGGTTGGGGGAGAGGGGATGTGGGATGGCCACATGACCCTTTAGTTTGAAGTTTAGAGCGTGATGCTTGAAATCATTCTGACGTTCTGTAATGTCAATCATAAGCCGTGAAGGCTTCAATAGGTCAATGCATAAAACATTTAACTGGATTATTTTTTTAACAAAACGAATCAAGCCTCCTTCAAGTGATGCGCATTGTGTTGAGAGGCCTGTTCACATGAGATGAAGAGTTTGGGAGGATTGGGATATACCTGCATATTATGTTTTTCCTACTTAAGTTGACACTAAATATGACCTACTACTAGCCTCTCCCTTTTGATCCTATCAAATAATATTGTGTGCAAGTAATCTAAGTAGGCCTGTCCGAGATTTAAGGCGTGTTCACACGTCATTAGGGTCAGCAGGGCATTGGTGAAAACGATCAAATGGAATAAAGCAAGAAGTAAATAAAGGAAGAGAGATATTACACGGTTAAACAAAAATTTGAGTAGTCAAAAAGTTAAACCTCTCCCATAATATTTTTACGTCAAAACTTAATTTGTGTGACTTTACTTTCAATTAATGATATCTGACATCTTGTGCAAATTCATAATGTCATAAACTGCTTGCTTCTGTTTAATGCAGAATTTCAGCAGTTGAACTAAGGAAAAGTCTTTAGTGAGCAAACCCTTTGAGTTGAGTATTATTTAAATAAGATACGATAAGCATTGTGTAATATATAAATCGAAAGATCATTCAAAAAGCAATGCAATCTGACAAATGATTTCACAAACTAAATGGGTGGCTTACGGGACTTTATTCACAGACCACAAAAGAAAACCAAACTACACTGAAAAAATGACATTGTCATTTAAATGGGAAAAGTTAATTAAAACACACACAAAAAAAAAACAAATCATGAACAGAACAAAAGAAGAAAAAACATCTACCCGACACTGTGAAATTAATAACGAGGTGATGAGCACTTGAAAAATATAAACGCCGGAACGACGGAACCAAGGAACGAATGAAACAGCATTTGATCTGCAACGATCCTAAAGCCTCTTACAGAGTGCTGACGTAGCAACATTAGTATCCTTCGGCTACACAGGTTATTTATATCTTTTTTTTCCAATAAAATTGTACCTTACATTCTCGTTGGGTCATTGTGTATCTAAAGGGTAATAAATGCTATGAGTGGGTCTGTGTTAAAATACAAGCGGCGCAGGATCCTACAACACAATTCATTGCATTTCAATTTTTTTTTAAAATCTTTGAAAACTAGAAAAGTTGTCTCACATTTATCAATAAAAAAATCGATTCTGCCTTCAAAACAGAACTTTACCTTTTAAAAAAAGGACTATGATATTCATTGGACTTAAAAAATTAATTTTGACCACAGGAGGACAAAATTTAAAGAAAGTTTTAAATTTTTGATCACATGTCACGAAAAAATATGATCATAAATCATACATTATTGCATTTGTTAAACAAAACATATGTAAGACACCAAGTACTTACTACTGAATAAGAAATGTTTTACACACAAAAGGAAAACGATATAAGTATTTACCAGTGGTAGTTAAGCATATTATTTACTGTACAGGGTGTCTCTTTTATAGCAGAGGATAAGGAATTGAAATAGCTCAGAAAAGAGTCAACGAGAAGAAAGCAAATAGCCTGTAAATGATAGACTTATTATGTTTGTTTTATGTCATAGACATCTCAGATACTTCATAGCTAAGGGTGTTCTGTGATGATGTCATTAATAAAAATGACGAAATATAACGTTTGGAACCGAATTGCAATGCACTGCCGACAAGCGTCGAGTTTGGAAACGTAAATCTTAACAAAGTCATTATCGATATCATTTTGATTTTAGACGAGGCAAAATTTCTCGTTTTAGGTTCTGTCAACCGACTATTTTGGGCCATCAGAAAGCAGAATGGAGAGTAATTCAAAGTCAAAGCATCTCACCAAAGCTGAATGTTAAGCATGCTCCAAACAAATAACAAAACGAAAGGACCAAAATTTTTTTAATGCTAAAACCCTAACTTTTGAATGTTACATAAGAATGTTCGAGCAGTATGCTTAACTCCTGCCCAAATGGATAGGTTAAACACAGAAATGATATTATTTCAGAAAAATGGTCATGTCCTCATTTAGACGTGGTGTAAGAGACTTCACAGAGAGGCGTTTCTCTGAAGGGTGAACTCGTATGGCTCGCCACTCCGATCCCATAACCGATCACTCCGGCACGTTGTGTCACGAGGGAAGACCCGGTACACGCGGCGAGTCCCTGTTGTCCTCTAGAGCCGAGTAGGAAGACTCTACACCTTTTTTATCTGAAGGGTAGATTGGGAGGGGTAGACCATTACTTTGCTGGTTATATCACCGGATGGAACACCAATGGACAATCTCCTCTGGGGTAACATTATGAAAGACAACATTTATGCCACACCAGTAAACGATGCTAATTACGTAAAAAGGCTAATCAGACAAGCAGTAACTTCTGTGACACCCAAGATGCTAACAGAAACATGGAAAGCGTTGAAGCAGCGGTTGATGTTCTTGACTGGAATGGCGGGTCTCGCTTTGATGCTTAGAACTCTGCGAGAAATTATGGTCGCAGTTCAATTAAATTTGTATGACCAAAAATTGTTTTTGTTAATAGTGATATCATAACTAATATGAATTATTTCCAATTGTCATTGATTTTTTTTTTACATTAACATTCTTTGTCCTGGATTATTAAAAAGACACCATGTACATTAACATCTCCTTTTCCTCATTCCAGAAGAAAACACGAAGAAAACATCTCGTATAATAAAACTTATACAAATAGAACAGCTGGTCATTCTTGAAGGTGGAGTGGAAATGGAATCGTTTTTGACAATCAGTTCGATGAAGAAGAGCGTGAACTGGTGAAAAAAAGGCAGGACCAATATGAATGGTCTTAGATAATTGTTTTAAACGCCTTTACGGCCACAAGTCGTCCAGTGCTTCAGCCAAGGCACCCAAGACAGAATAGGATCGTTATTTTATCTGGCTGAAGCTTTTTGCCATCGGAGCAATGCGTTTTGTCCAAGTGAGCAAATTTGTTTTGCTTGTTTATTGGCGATTATCTCAGGGCACCTCTGACACACGAATGTCATGGAGGAGCCCTGGGGAAGGTAAGAAAATAGAATAAGTCCAAAGAGGGAACAGATTAAACAAAAACAAAAACAGCAGAGAGATGGCTTATATAAAAAGTCATCTCTCAAAACACATATTGACACCAAAGAGAGCTGATTTATAATTTTTAAAAATTATCATCTCTCCCTACAAAAATAACTAATGGCCATCACCCATAACTTCATAGATCAGGAAGACCCGGGATCTTTAAACCCTATTTATTGTGTACAGAAGTACTCAATGAGAAATTTATATCAACATACAATGCCCAATGAAATACAAGAAAAATACCACCTAGGAACATTAAAATTCAAAATCATTTTAAATTTATCAGTATTAATTTGAGATGCCATCCAGATTGAATGGGCGAAACTGTCTCATCTTTTTGAAGAACATTACAAACAGGAGATACAAAAACGATCTTGTAACGACACTATTTAATTTGAATGGGAATGCGCTGTTCAGAGCAAATTATGGCGCCATCCTGACGTAAGAATAAACCTCAAATGAGTACTGCTTGAAATGGATATGCTCTATTCGATTTTGCAGTGCCGAATATGAATTTGATGACGTTTACATTTGCTCTGGAAAAGGTGCAATAATAACGATAAGAATTATAAAAATACTGATATTTATGACAAGACCAGTAATGAGACAAAGCATAATATACCTTGTAAAATACAAGACATTAGATAATATATAATTATCAAATTCAGTATTTTATACTGGATATCAAAACCAACATTGAAGGCACAATAAAGAATAGTTGTGTATATTTTTCAAAAGTTTCTTTTTCCACAGTAAAGAAAAATATTTACAATGTTTCGGGACGGAATCAATACTTCAAAGGTCATCAGTTTTCTAAAAGAACTCCCAAAACCCTGGCTTGTCCCTAAGTTACACCGCTTGTTCATAGTCACTGCCTAAAACGCCGCATGTAGGTATTATGTTTTTCACTACAAAAAAGAAAAGTTGAATCAAATCAATACAACAGAATTAATTGGAGACTTTAGTTACCGTTGAAATATTTCAATCCTCTGTACAATCTCAAAGCTGAACATAGTTTGATAAATCATTGAAATTATATGATACATAGATTGCATTAATCAGCACGAGTTTGTGAACTTATGAGTCATTTTGCCGAGGCGTGTCTCAGGCCGGAATAACAGTTAGCTAACGGCTGCAAGCAGTGGCGTGTGATAGCTCGTCATTCTATACAGGTACGGCACATTACGCCATTTGAGCCCATTTAGTACCTGTTATTTCGGTCTGAACCACATCTCGACTAAATGGCCAGTTAGTTGACATCGTGGTATTATTAATACATTAAAACGGCTCAATTTGATTTTAAGTTGTATTGAAATTAAAAGATTTCGCAATAAGAAAAATTATGAGCTTTTAAAGTTGAAAATAGAAACTAAACAAAAAACCACTGAATGAACATTGCCAGCTTACTTAGTTGTGGTGGGACCGGGGGAGGGGGTTAAGTGATAAACGAAATAAAGAAATATGGCATACAATCTTTAGTTAAAATAAATTCACAATGAAGCATGATGAGAGCAAACAAGCCTGATTAAAACTGAAATACAATTTTTGATGTCTCTTTTCTCGACTGCAACCTACCACGTATTGATCTTTGACTACTATCACGAATGGATTTGATGAAGCGTTGCTACGACTGGAAACAAAAGCACTTTCGCTTATTATGCAAATCAAAATTGTGTCGGTTTAATGAGAAAAAATTTTGGGAAAAGTTTTACTTTCAACGTCAATTTATTCTTGTTCAAGCCTTGTTGAAAATTTTAATGTAGATATTGAAAAGAGTACTAATTAGCAAGAATGTTCTTATTTTGCTGACATTTCTCTTTCATTTATCAGTCAGGTTGCTATATTGTTTGTTTGTTTATTTCCTACCTGTCGTATTAAAATTAGATTTTCATTTGAATAAATTAAATCATCTATGAAATATCACAGGTGTTTCTAATGAGGAACTTGGCGTGGTACGACAAATAAAATTCGAGTGTTGGCACTGCCCGAAACCTTCTGTTTCCTAGGAGCTCTTAATTTGTTCTTTGTTTGAGTTCTCAAAATAGTTCTCGAATAAATTCATTAAATTTCATGAGCTGCAAAGAACTACATTTAAAGTCTTTATCAGATGTTTTAAAAATAAATGATTTCGCACATTACTCAATTTCATTGGTTGACTAACAAGATGAAAGAAGCCCAACCAATGTTTTTTTTTAATATCTGTCATGCTTTTGGCTTTAAAATTCTTTATTTTAGCGTTTGGATTTCGGGAGTCCTTTCCTAACGCAAAAAAGCGTGAAATACAAACATTTAAAAAAGCAAAAACGAAAGAGAGGCAAAAAGCAAGATCAGGAACAACTACAAAAAAAAACAACAATAAACCTGAAAGTAACTCATAATATCATATCTACATTGTAAAACAGTTGAAGACCAAATTTCTAGCTTTTTTGCGCACTTGTAGATGGATTTATCAACAAAGCGATACATCAATAATAGGTATAAAAAAAATAAAACAGGATTCGTCATTTATTGATATAAAAAACGATGAAAATAAATCGATGAATCAATTACCATAAAAATGCTGATACAAGAGAAAAAGAGACAGTGAAGAAGCCAAAAAAATCCATAGCGAAACAAACAACACACAACAAACAAAAATCATCAAAATGAAAATAGAAGCCACTGTATTAGGCTTGGGTAACAACCATCTCAAACCATGATAAGGCACCGATGTGAATTTCCTTTTGCACATGTCTCTGTGAAAAACAGTGTATAAAGTATAAGGTACATTGACATTATCTTTGAAAATGGCATAACTTGTGATAAATCAACGGAGAAGTGGGCCATGCCATAAAATTGGCAACAAGCCTTAATTTTTAACATCATTTAATTTTACTGGTAGATTAACCAAAGCCAAAATGTTATGGCGAGCCCATAATGTGGTATAAATAGAAAGAAATGTGACTGAGCAATCACCGTCAAGACCACGAAATCTAGTCACACATAATCAAGGGTAAGGATGTCAAGGAATATAAAAATTAGACAGGAAAACGAAGGCGCAATTAGATTTAACGTTAATGACAAGACAGCAAAATACAACAGCTAATAATCGTTGTTTTCTGAAACCGTGTTATTTGCAACAGATAAATAATTGTCTGGATGAAATAGAAGCTGGAATCATTTATTTTTCATTTATGCCATGTCTTTCTTTTCTTTCACTAATCACCCCCCCCCCCCCCCCTTACAACTCCCACCTGTAAACCTTTTTAAGATTTTCCTTCCTGTTTCGTTCATGGCGAATTTGAGCCCATCATCCCAGAAACTGTCCTTTTGCCGATCTTTTCCACTCTTTTGTATGAACTACCCGTTTTTGCCCACGTGAATCTTACAAAGACCATAAATAATTTCGAACAATATTCCAGCATATCCAATCAAGACATTAAAACAGGCACAAAACTGGTAATAAATTTACAATGTATTTAATCCCACGTAAGAAAGTCAGTCTCCAAGAATGTAATTGATTATTTTATGTGCAATAAACCACATACAACCAAAAAAGAAACTTTTAACGAGAAAGGCAAAATAAGGCATAAAACACGATGATTGGAAAAGTAACAAATTTTGAGAAAATAATAAAAAAAAATTAGTTTGAAACAAAGAAGATGGTTTGAATAATCATATAAGAGTGAATGACTATATTAGAAACTA
The DNA here is from genome assembly GCA_039654465.1 of Melibe viridis. Taxonomy (NCBI): domain Eukaryota; kingdom Metazoa; phylum Mollusca; class Gastropoda; order Nudibranchia; family Dendronotidae; genus Melibe; species Melibe viridis. Next base: position 2,583 of record JBCIKM010272054.1, on the reverse strand, counting down.
CTGTGGAATATATTTTGAATAGGCCAAAGGTGAGAACACAAAAGATATAACGAAATAGATTAAATTGAAGAGATTTATTAAATCTATCAAAAACAAATCTGAAAACGAAGAAGGAAACACAAAATACCAACAAAAAGAAACAAACAAAATAACATCAGAGAAGCAAAGAAGGAATAAATCACACGCGCAAAAAAGAAATAAACAGAACAATATTTAGTAAGTGTAAGAAAGAAACTATTTTACAAAGGAAACTAGACTTCAGCAAAATTTAAAAAATGTGTCGCTGTCACAGGAGCAACAATCTATTTTTAAGGTTCTTGGATATGATCAAATAGACACAGCAAAAGATGGGGATTCGACTGTTTGTCAGTTTTATCACGGATTGAGATAATATTCGGTTGCTAACTATTGGAAACGAGTGGGACAAAAATTTGGAATAAAACACAGTTTTACACTCACTGGTGATAGGTCTGGTTAGTGGAATAATTGATTCTAAATAACCTGATTTATGAAATGCACGTAAGCTGTTACCACTGGCCATTTCAAGACTGAGGTCCTTCACGCCAAAATCCCTTATGCTGGAAATGAAGCATGAAGCATGAAATCTCACAAAACAATGTAATAGACGAGAATGACTCGATTTCTCGTTTCAAATATTAAGATTCCGTTTTTAAACAGGTCAAGTCTGTTTAGTTTTGCTTTTATTTGAAACTCAAATTTTGGAATAAATTCATAACTCGCAAGAGGTTTTGAGGGAAAAAAATCCTTGAGGAGATATCTTAGAGAAGTTTAAGAACATGTGCTTCGATATTGAGGGGTAATATTTCATCCTACCGAATATATATTTAAAAAATCGAATTGCAGGAATGCCATATAACGTCCCCATCTTTTTTCCCATTCCTTGAAAGACACCTTTAGGATCTCATAAAATTCTGCTGGCTTTTCCTCGGTGCTGGCCCTTTGTTTCATTTTCATCTAAAAAGAAAAGTCAGTGAAAAGGGAGGAGAACTTTCATTTCTCATTCGGTGCGTGTGTTAAAGTCATATTTAAAAATAGTCAGGTGTACAAAATAAGCTCTATATTCTATGTTGTCAGATTTTTAAACAAAACAACAGATATCCGCAATCTTGGATATAACATTCAAAAATTCAGTACCATGACATTTATTTTTAAAAAAGCGCACAAAAAATGACAACAAACAAATAATGTGAGTTGTTGTTGTTGTTGTTTCTTATGATAATTCAATTTGTATTTCTTCTCTTTAGTATAACTTTGCTTTTGTTTAAAAGTTTACTGAGTTTAAGTACAAGTACAGATTTCTATTTTCGAACCCCGAGCATGTTGTGGCCATTATCATTTTTTAAAATTGTTTTATCGTTCCAACTAATCAGTACAACCCATAAATCAGGCCTCAGGGTACCGGGAAATCCCGCCATACCAGAGCGGTGACCATATGCGGCTGTTAGACTTGGGATAAAATGCGATTTCCTTCACTGTTTTATTAATGAAATTTTTGAAAGAAAGAAAAAGATAATCATAATATGCTATTCGCAGCTCGCAAATACACTGATAAGCCACCCCCATTGTTGAAGCCCAGAGTCAATAGTCGAGGTTTTATAACATGATCCATTTAAATGGTGAAAATGCCAAAGGTGAAAGATTTTCCTTGTGACAATGAGTTTAATTTTTTTTTCTACATCTAGTCATAAATCATAAGAAAAAAGCCTGGAATGAAATTCTAGAAACATAAATTAAAAGTATGAGTTGTACAATTTTAGGTTTTTATTATTGATTTTGGAGTTGATGTGGTTTTTTTCTGGTTTTTTTGTTTTTGTTTTTGTTATTTTGTTTTCTTTGCGTAATTTTGTTTTGTGGAGTCCTTTTTTTCGCTTTGTTGTTTTTTGTTTTTTTTTTCATTTTATTTCACTTTTAAATTATTTTATTTTGTTTTAATTCCTTTTGTTGTTGATGTTGTTTTTTGGTTTGGTTTTTTGTGTTGATTTGTTTGTTTGTTTGTTTTTTTCTTTAGTCTATTATTCATATTTTTAAGTTAACTACTTAACATTGAGCTCCCAACGTAGTTCGAGTAAAACAAAACAATATTAAAAAAGAGATAATTCAATTTTATTTTCATTATTATTTATCCTCAGAAATATCTTCTTTTTTTTTCTTCTTCGGTTTTATAAAACAATAATATGGTGGTCATCTTAAATAAATTAGTTGGGTTTTGTTGCCGTTGTTGCTGTTTTTGTTGTTGTTTTCTGTTTTAAGTTTGTTTTTGTAGTTGTTTTTAGACAGATATCGTGAGTTTTTATTCTTTCCAAATTTTAAATCGCTTATAAGCTTAAGGTCAAATAAGCAAGATTAAAAGACTGAAGAAAATTTATCAGAAATTTTGAGTAATTTGAAATTCATAGCAACAAAACATGCTTGTCAATTTTGAACAGCGCGTTCAGGCCAGGAGAAAAAAAAGAATTATTCGGCGGGGGGGGGGGGGGGGGGGAGCTTTTTCTTCCCTTTTCATGTAAATATGTGCCTTGTTCCCCGGGTGTACACTTTAAATGTTTCTTATTTCTTCACTCA
>JBCIKM010271943.1:0-10000 GCA_039654465.1 Melibe viridis | reverse complement strand
ATTACATACTAATATAACACTTACAATTAACATATTAGTGCAACACATATAAATTACATACTACTTTTCAAACTAGGTAAAATTCTGGTTACATGTCTTTGTACATTCTCCAAAATAACAGATTAATGTTTGAATAAAAGACTCCATATCTACAGTAACCATACACAAAACTTGGTCTTATAAATAAAGGCTAACAGCGTGTAGCAGGCCACTTTTTCAGCTCTCTTTCATCTTGTTTTTGTTTCACCAGCTTAAAAGACTTCTTTGAATTTGCACACTCACTCATTCACTCACTCACTCAATCAATCAATCAATCCCATGACCAGAAGATGACCGTCAGGGGGATGTATAGGATGCAGATTTCACCACCTTCCACCAGTCTTCTCTGCTCTTGGCTTTTGCCAGAATCTTTCCAAACGTCATGCTGATATTGTCTATCCACATCTTTCTCTGCTGGCCTCTTCTCCACTGTCTTCTGCAGAGTCCATTGTGTCTCACATTATGCCAAACAAATGTTACTTGTTCACAGTTAACTTGATGATTTAGAAAATTTATCATTTACTTTCCTTTGGGTTTTTTTTCTCCTTCTTGCATTCAAAGAATTCAGATAAGAGTGGTGCAATTGCATTGGTCCAAAATTTTCAGGAACATTCCTTTTTTCATAAAGTTTTATAAATTATTTCTGTAGCTTAAAGTTTTGATTTAAAACATTTGATTATGTCAAACTATGTTTATCAGTCCTAATTGAATTTCCAGCTATGACCTGAACAATGGGCGCCTAGTTGAGACCACTCTGAGATGGGATTTGGATAGAGATGATGACAAGAAAGTAGGAGTGAAAGCTTATCTGCTGAAACAGGACCACACACAAGCTAAACTTTCCCTCATCCTTCCACAGGTTATCTTGTTTTTTTTTTTTTTGTGACAGTTTAGTAAAAATGTTTAAAAAATTAGCTGACATAGTCTTTTTATTGATAAAAAATCATCCTAAATTTGTTTCTTGTTGTTGAGCTCTAGAATGATCAATGTTGTTTATTTTGATAGTCATCATAATACCCTCATAGTCTTCTTAATGTCTTCATTAGTGTTGATCAAAACTGCAAGTGATATTCTTGATATCATTTGGTTTTCCTCACCATTGATTTTTATGCATCTTAATTTAATCTTTCTTTTTGTGAATAAATGTGCAAAAAGACAATATTTAACCAATGCAATTTTGCTTTGACATCTTCATTTAGGATGCTGAGATTGCCAGCACACTGATTCTAAACAAGGGCAACACTGTCCTTGAAGGAGAGACAAAGATTTCATATTCTGATAATTCTAGAGAAACTTTGACACTATTTTCAAAAGTGGAAAAGAACGAAGAACACAGCTTCTTCTATTCTAACTACAGGTATCTGATGATTAACTGTTGGGGCCTTGATTATGATGATGATTCTTTTACTTGCTTTGAATAAAATCAAACTAGATGGAAACAAAAGATAATTACCTATTCTCATTTATTATGCAGTTCTATTTGAAAGGAAAAAAGTGGTGCTTGATTTTGCCCTTTTTTGTATGACTGTTGTCAAACTGAATAGAACCCACAGCTTTTGATATTAACTGTTGTTGAATTTAACTGGACTTTTGGAATAGAACTTCACAAGTCAAACCAACTATGTTGAACATTAATGTCCAAGTGATTCTCATTGTTTAAAATTCAAAATCTAAGACCTATGCATTTGTACAGGCTACAATTTGTAGTTTTATCAGTTCTAATTGTAATATCTGATTCTAATTGTAATATCTGGAAAAGAACCCCATGATTTTAATCACTCAAATTAATCATGCACCCACTATCTATTGAATCTCACTATCTGAACATTTAAACTTAAGATTCAAATTGTAAGGCTTATGCTATTTCCAAAGCACTTTAATATTTATAACAAACAAATTTAAAAAATCAAAATTTTTTCTTTGAAATTCAGTCTCTTTGTCTTATGCAGCAAACTGATCAACAGCATTTACATTTTTTTCTTCTTTTCTCTAAATAAAATTTGTCAGCAAGCAGAAATCTTTTAAACATTTTTTTTTCTTTCTTTTTTTCCAATGAGAGCTTTAATTAATTCCATGACTGACATTATTTCAGCATTCAGCTTGGATTGAGCCACCCTGTATCTCGTCTTGATGTGAAAATGAATTCCCATTTGGGTGCAGACAATGAAAGGCTGACAGGTTCCTTGGGCATTGACTATCTCACATCTAGAAGACAGCAGACCAACTTTGCTCTCTTTGGAGAAATCAACAAGCTAAGGAGAGAAATCAACCTTTATGTAAGGAACCTATTTCTCATATGCCATAGTGTAATTTAGCTTTTCATAGCTAAGTTGTAATGATTATCAAAACTCATGTGCTTTTCTTGGTTATCAATTATTTAAGCTAAGTAAGCTTACCAAGTTTGGCACGTATGATTATTAGTTGATGTGAAAAGATAACGCTCTGTTTAAAGTTGGTAGAGATATTCTTCTGAATACAAATTATAATTAAATCATTTTATGTTTGATGTTCTTAATTTCTGGAGAATAAGGCTCACCAAAGGGGGGAGGGTTTGAACCTGACCGGGGCTATCATGGTTTACCATGGACATCATGGGTGATTCCTGTTGGCATTGGAAGTAAACACAGTAAATAATCTATACCCTCCTTGGGTGATTAGGCTGTGGCACTTAAGCATTAGCGGGCAGAAAAGCCAATTTTTATTTTTTAATAAGGCTTGAAAACTTATGATCAAAGGGTAGTGGAGGAAAAATGTATTTGGTTTAGATGTCAAATTGATGTCCATAATGAATACATCACAGCTTTAACTTTGTTTTCTTTCTTTTCAGTCCAAATCTCCATTTAAGAATGTTGGCTTTGCTGGAGCTATAGTCAGTCAAGATCCCTTGGAAATAACAGCTAAAACAAGTGTTGATGATGAAGAGAGAATGACCGCTCACTTGCTGGTTGATCTAAGTAAAAAGAAAATAATCATTGATTCAAGTGAGTATTACATATTATGTTTACTAAGTACTGCCACTTTGATTTAATCTAATATTGATAGGAAAGACCAATCACTAGAAATAAAAAAGGGCTATTTAATGTATGATTTCATAGATGAGGGATATAATTAAGGTATGGAGTTGATGGAATACTTTTACAAAGGTTTGAAAATTTTAAATTTCAAGCATACTTTATTATAAGAATTGGATAACTTTTCACCCAAAAATTAACATAGAAACCAAAGTTACCTTATGAATCAATTACTTTTTGAAAAGTTCATATCTGTTGATATATTGATAAACTGTTAGTTTTAAAACCAACCATTCTAGGATAAAAAAAAGGTCATATCATTACCCACAGATAATTTTTTTGCCAGGCCATTAACAACTTGAGACATAAAATTACTTTTTTTGGTTAAAACTTAGCTGAGACCTCAATTTAGAATCAAAACTTATTGTTGCAGGGCATTAAAACTAAACAATATTAACTTTAAATGAGAACAAACTTAACAAATTCTCAATAATAGCCCTTGATCTGGATACTTCCTTTCTTTCTTTGCAGCAAATTATGGAGAGGGATTGCGCTTTTCAGCTTACTACCCAAATCAGACGGCTCTTAAAATAAATATTGACAGGAATGTAAACAGCTTTACTCAGCAAGAAAATGGAATGGTGATACAGTTGGTATCTCCCAATGTGCTGCAAACAACAATTGATTGGACCCCTGGTACCCTTGTAGAAGTTCGTGACATGGTTTATGAACAATTCAAACGAGGAACAATGGAGACAAAGGAGTTTGTTGATGATGTTGCAGTAAATCTGAAGAGAGAAGTGAGTTATGAGTGAACAAAAGTTTTTCCATATTGTTATGCTGCTTTTCTCAAAATTTCTTTTATGGAATAGAAAGGTATGAAGTCTTTTCCAAAAGTAAGTTCAGGTTGAGCTTTACCAAATTATGCTCCTGATTAAGAAGCAAAATACAAACAACCTCATATCAATAGAAACAATAGGATTTTTTTTCTCAAAAGATATCTATTTTATAAAGCTGAAACATTTGAAGAAGGATTTAAATCCTTTTGAAATTAGCCTACGAATATCAAGCTTTGCAAAATGAACACATTCATTTGCGTGGTAATGTGTCATTTCCTTTGTGAAGGTGGAGAGAAACGATCATTTTTCACATGGGAATGTCCTGCCCCACAAAGCAAATATAACTCAAAACTAAATGGTTGAAAATAATGTTGCCTCCCTCAACTTGCCCGTAGCAAGTCTAGATTTGAATCTGATGGAGAATGTTAGGACTCCAATAAAATGATGGTTTCATGAATGCGAATTTGAATCCAACTCTGATGCTTTACTCTTCACCCTCAAAAAAAGTTGAGAAAAGATTCCATCATATGTTATATTGAATGAAGCATCATTGATGAGAAAAGGACTTTCAGCACGGAGAGCCTACATTAAGTACTGCCAATGTCGGACAATGAATAAATAGTAAGCGCAGGGATTTCAATGTCAGGTTTATACATTATTCAAGTTGCAATTAGACAATTTTCATGTGCATTTTTGTTACTTTGTGACTGTCATGCTATCAGTATCAGGGCTTTACAAATAAACCAGTAGCTACTCAATCAAAAGAGAAAATCTTAGACTTTCAAATTATATTGTCGGCACCTTTATCATAGCTTCATATTTTTCAAACAATATTGAAAATATTTGATTATTTTCCTGCTTGTTAGTGGAAGTTAATTTGAAATTTCACCTTAATTGTGGGCTTGCAGCTTACTCTTGTCTATTTCCAACAACCAAGGGTTTTTCATGTGTGCAGGGTGCACACGAGATCTCCAAGTTTATTGTCCATCTCCCACAGGACTTGGTGCTTAACCAGACCAGAGCATAGACCTAAAATAACTATTTTCCTATTCTATGACAATCATTTTCTCAATCACAATTGTCAATTTGTCTTTGATGACCTCTCCTATAATGGATTTGACATTTTTAAATTGTTTTCTATCTCCAGCAATATCTATCCATTATCTTTGTTTCTGCTTATCATTAATCAAGTATACTATTTGAGAAGCTAAAAGGAGAATACATAAATTTCCTGCCCCTCAAAACTTTTAATTACTGTCTTTCTTTTTTTTTATCTTGATAGATTGGTATTCATTATTGGCAAGGCTATCTGTATATTGAAAGATGGACATGTCTTCATTTTTATTCTTTTTGCAGTTTATCAGCAAGTACAGTACTTTGGCCGAATCTATCTCAGAGATTGGCAACTCTAAGATCAGATTCATACTGGATGAAATTACGCAATTGGACCAAGATATTGAACAGCTGAGGAGCAAGCTGCAAAGCAGCATGGACTTCTGTGAGCTGAGGGTGGGAGATTTTGTTTTGAATGAAGAACTAGGAAGACTACAGAAGAAATTGATTTCATTTGTGTAAGTAATCGAAAGCAAATTTTATTTTAAAATGTAATATAATGATTACATTATTCTGATGAAAGGACTTGAAATTTTTAGTTGAGCTTTTTTGAAGTTTTCCTTTATGCAATTATTGTGTTTTATATAAGAAGTTAAAAACAAACTTTTTAAAATTCATAAGTTTAAAAAAACTACCTTTCATTTCACTGAAAATAATTTGTCTTTATTTTAACTTCTATACTGTATTGAAATATTTCTTTTAGAGTGACACTGGATGAGCTCCTTCAGCCTTACATCAACAGTTACTACAGCAGTCTGCAAATGATGTCAAAAAACCTGATTGAAATGAGGGACTACCCAGTTGAAAAAGCATACTATACTTTTGTCAAGACAATTGGTGAAATTGAGAACAAAATTTTCAAGACGCATTACTGGGATTTGTCAAAATTTATTCATTCAGTGAAGATGGAACATCTTGAAGAATTGTGGAACTTAACAGATGAAGCTGTTGGTAGGTCATGTTTTATATTGTGAAGCTTATGGAAAGTCAAATCAATATATGCAAATATAATTGTGTAATGAGAAGATTTTTAAATATTAAATTTATCTTATCTGCCTTAACTTGCTATCTTGATCAACCCAGTGTAGGTAATAGCTTTACTTTGACAATATTTTGAAGATTTGGTAACAAACTTTGGCCAGCATTCAAACTCTAATGACTTTCTTTTAACACCTTTTGTCAACCATTTTATTTTTTTTTATCCCAAAGGTAAATGTAAATCAAAAATCAAAAGTTGAAAATGGCTGTTTAATATTCACTCTTAAAATGAAACTATACAAAACAGAGAATACAAGAATCTGTTTTATTGAGGTTTCATTCAAAATGAGGCTTGGGTCAACTTTGCATAGTTAGGTGACACAGCAACAAATACAACTTGTCAATATAACACTAATCAATCACACAGTGACAAAATGCTCCATGCCTACAAAGTGGTGCTCCCATTCTTGACGGATATGTTAAATGCTTGGGCGTTTTTTTTATGTCTGTGTGGGTGTGTTGCATCTGTGCATGTTTGAGATGATCTGTTCAATCAAAATGTCTAAGTGTTAAAACTGTTTGTAGATCAGAGCCTTTCTAGTCTATTATAATGATCTTACAGTTATGTGACCCAATTTCATAAAATGTCAAAGGATCTGAAACAAGAACATAACATAAAACAGTCTGAAAGAACATGAATCATGGTTTTTAAATCCCCAAGGTATACTCAAGATAAAAACAAAAAGACTAAAATTGCTATTTGATTCTAGTTCTTAAAATTCAGTTTGACAAACATACAAGTCTGAAAAGTTCTGTTTCCTCTAGGCTTCTGGCTGGGTTTCCCCATCATCTATTTTTGGAAGGAAGGTTAATTTATATAACAAAAACAGCCAACAGTTTGTAGAGCTTGACCTTAGCTAGTGACAATAATAATTTAAATCGGTTTCCTTTGTACTTCATGCTGATACTTAGAAAACAACATTGATTTAGAAAATATCAAACAAGTACTTAAAAGATTAATTTATCCCTTGTTTACTTCATTATTGTTTCTCATATTATAATCAACTTTTTATCTCTTCATCGCAATCCTACCTGACAGAAAAGGCGCTGAATCCTCAACCATTAATAGATGCGATACATGAGAAAATAAAGGAAATGATGAACAGCAGGATTTCTTTGTACCTTATTAAAGTGGTCAAAGAGAACAGCTGGTTAGCCTCAAAACTTCAGTCTGTGCTGATCCAGTTGAGAAAAGATATAAACAATCATCCCATCATGCAAGAAATTGTTGGAACAGCTGAAGATTCTGTCAATGAAATCTACCAACAGGTTTGTTTCCTTACTGTTAACTTTTCCTGTAATAAGTTTGGTATAAAAATCTTACTTTATGTTCATCTTCTTAAAGAGATTTAATGGACTAATCAAGGCCAACGTGATTGTTTAAAAAATATTAAATCATGGCCTGTGCACGTGAAGGCATCTTAGGTTTGAGCCTCATGTGCTTTTTACCAAAAATTCTGCTTTACCTTCAAATATTCATAATTTATAGGCCCATTCAGTTCTCAATAATTGTTATTGCATGAATCCTTTTTTATACTGATTAAAAGCATTTATGAATCATAAAAAGAAAATTTGAGAACTTCCTTGTTAAAATTGAATGATTTTATTTCCTCATTGGAAGAAATATGAGTTAGTTGGGATTTGAGTATCATCATTTGAAATATCAAAATAGATACAGCATATCTAAAATAGCATTACAGATTTAGTGATTTACATTCTATGTAATAAAAAAAGATTTCCTTCTTATTTTTTTCTTTAACTTTTCCCATGACTTGGATGGCTATCGTGTTAATTTTGGTTTGAGAGAGACATGGTTGTCAGCCATCAATGATATTTCCTTGCAAAGTCAGTTGAATTGTCTAAATATTTGCATTAATTTCTTTCTGGTTTCATAAATATGTTTTTTACCTTTTTCTTAATGGTTATATTATTTTGATTAGGAATGCTTTTACAAAACCATAATCTATTTTCAGGCAAAGTGGGCCTACAACTATTGGGAACTTGAGAAAACTATCCCAAAACATGTTGACGAATGGGCGAGTCTTATAACTGAAGTAATTGAATGGGAAATCAAGGAAAGTGAGGGGTCCTTACTTGCCCTCATCCAAAACCCAATCACCCACACAGACTTGGAGAATGGCTTGCTGGAGGCAAGATTTGTACTTCCCATTTCTCTTCAGCGGTTGGACAAAGCCCCAAGTCATCAGGAGCTGGATGAAAATATTTCTAGATATTTGGATATGGATAAGGTAATAGATATGATGAATTTTTTTCTGGAATAGTGTAAAAAGGACTGTCCAAACAGTCTGGTCAGAAGACAGGGACAGATTTCAGTTTATTGAGGATGCCACATAGAGTGCTTCATTTGTCATTCATTTTCATTCACAAATTTTTCTTGACAACTCTCAGAGTGAGATTAATCTAGCGAGAGATCTAAATCAATTTCCATCACTGGAATACACTGCTAATGAAAGAATCAAAAGTACAAAAAAATAGTAAATCTTGATTTGTGTTAAGATATGACATATTATAGTCCAGTCACTTGTGAAGAGAAAATCTCTTATTAAAGACAACATTGTAATTATCATCTAGTAAGTATGCCTACAGCTCCGACAAATATGTATTTAACTAGACATGAAAAATTATTGTTTGCTTGTTCATTGAGTCTGACGAGTAGTGTAACTCGGAAATGAGTAGAGATAGGAACTTATGATCAACACACACACACACACAATGGTAAGAAAATTGTCCAAATATTTTTTAACAATATTAGATTTCTCAGATACTATCAAGTGTTACTCTACAGTGATCTCATTTCAATCGTATACTGAATTGAGATTGGAAAGATTTTTAACCTAAGGAGCCTAAGAAATCACAGCATAGACCTTTTTTCTTGTCTAATAGGGTAGAGAAAAGAAGACCATTTCATCACAAAATCTCTAACCTCTACCATAATTTCCTTTACAAGTTTTGTGGTTTTTAACGAGTAGCTAATGCAACTCCTTCCTGGAATGTAACTCAAATTTTGGCAGACTCAAATAAAACAACTGCTTGGTTTGTCATCTCATAACCTATCTATTTAAAAGATTAAATTAAAATGATACAAGTTTTCAACTCCAGAAATATCCCTGGATGTTATGGAATTCTACAGCGTGTTCTTCCCAGATGATAAAATTAAGGACATTCTCGAAAAGGAAAATTATATTTTCTGTCTAACTAGGGTATTTGAAGAGCACAAAGGGAGAGCAATGGAGAACACTCCATCCTATCACTGGAAAGAGCCAAAAGTTTAATAGCCCTTTGCCATGTGATGAATCTTTTTCACTTGCCTCCTTGTGAAACATCTTGGCTCAATTATTAAAAAAGGGCACATTTTCTATCTGTATATGCACTTCCAACTTGAAAACAATGGTTGGAAGCATACTGAAAGTGGCAAACAAAAAATTAGCTGGTGAGCGTGATATAGATTCTCAATGAAATTATGGGTATTCTTTTAGAGGAAAACAACCCATTATACAACAGGGATGAGGAAAATGTGGCTATAAATGACATTGAGTGGTTGTTAGAGTCAGAGAAAGACACAGACGGTGACTTGGACAATTCACACTGAAATAAAATTGAACTTTTCACAGTCTGGCCTCAAGACTTAGTTCTTCACACACTGAAGTTTATTTTACTGTAGTATAACAAAAGTAATTTACGTTTTTTCCTTTTTTTTTATTTCTATTTTTTTTTCCAAAGACAACATTGACATTATGATGCCATGTTTGGCATAAAGTAATTTCTTATTGATGCTTATTCATGTACCTACAGAGCTATTTCAACTTTTAAGATGACAGTTGATACATTATCTTCAAAATGCATGCAAGTTTGGTTACTATCTTTTTTCTTCTTCTTCAATTATATCGACTGACTCAGTGGAACTGAGTATTACTGTCGATGCGGGCATAATTTAGACAC
>JBCIKM010271835.1:0-11942 GCA_039654465.1 Melibe viridis | reverse complement strand
GTAGGGCAAAAAGGGGGAGAAAGCTGGGAGTCAAGAACCTTTTTGGGCCCTCCCCCCCCCCCCCCCCCCAAAAAAAAAGAAAAACATCCATATCTAAAATAACAAAGCATCAAGGATGGGGACCCATACAGGGACTGAGCACTGAGACAGCAATGAGAGGCTACCAACCTTCCCGTCCTGACTAAGGTGGGATCTCCATGGTCCTCCACCTCATCCTCCTTGGCCAGCTTGCCGTTGGGCTGGGGAGGACCGGAACCAGCAATCTTACGGCTCTCCTGGAAAGAGACACACACATGACAAAAAGAAAAAATTTTAAAAAAAAAGGATAAACCTGTATCCAGAGTCTTGGCTGTATTAAAAAAAAATTAATTGGAAAGAGAACTTCCAAACATTTCTATTGATATGCAATTTTTTTCAATAAAATTTCTCAATTGTGAGCTTTAAATGGAACAGTGCAACCTTAATTTACTTTTGGAAGGGAGAGTTTATAAAAGGAAAAAAACAAAAAACCCCAACATAAATTATCTTTCCTGCCTGCAAGAATTTAAAATACTTTTTTGTTAGTTTTTTTATTGCTTGTTTCAGGGCACCAAGAAACACGAAGGTCATTGAGGTGCCTGCCTACAGGCATAAACATTATAGTTGTCACTACGCTAAATAAACAATTTGATGCAATTTTCCTAACTTCCTCATGCCACAAATTGTAATTTGAATGATTTAAAAACACAGTTTACTAATTGTCTTTCAAAAATTGGAACTGATATAATTGAGTAGCTTGCCTTGTGGTAAATTGGCAGATACCACCAAGGCAGCAGAAAATATTGTTTGGCTTAAGATCGCGTAAAACCCCATTTGCATTGCTCATTGTGCCCCGCAAGATTAGGCACAATGGACTGATTATCTGCCTGTCTTCATTTTCCTTGGAGCTGGGTCCCGACACTGCTAAGGCGGTATAATATACTATGATTGAGTAGCCTTAAAAATGCATTTCTAACCTGTGAAGGAACAGACTTTGGCGGCTCTATACGGATGGAGGGATCCCACTCCCCAGGGGGCAGCACAGTGACTTGGTCCAGAAACTCATCAATGCCAGCAAGGAGATCCTCTCGGTTGTGGGCGTGGTAAGCAACGTCATGGAAGATCTGAGCGGTGAGGATGGTGATTTTATTTTTTTCATTAAATCTTCATAAAAAGATACAATAATGTAAATAGATCTTAACAACAGAATCTAGAAAGCACTTGTCAAGGTCTAGAGATCCTTGTTTTGTTGGTTTGTTCATTGAAGATTTTAGGGCCTCATGACACACGAGGATCATAGAAGAGCCCAGAGGAAAGTAAAATGATAGAATAAGTTCAAAGAGGAAATAGATTAAACCAGAACAGCAGAAATATGATTTACACTAAAAAATAAGTATCATCTCTCAAAACACATATTGACCCCACAGAGAGATGATTTACAATAACGAAAAATATCATCTCTTCTGACAAAAATAAGCAATGCCCATCATCCATGACAACATAATGGGGAAGACCCAGGATTTTTAAACCCCCTTTGTATACAAAAGTACTCAGTATGTTTAACTTTTGACGCTGCAGTTATGAGCCAAACGGCATGAAATAAGGGGTGACCACTGAGTAACAAACATGACAAACAGAAACATGACTTCACAGAAAAGGGGAAAAAGTAAGACGATAGTTTTAGTGTAAAAGGTATGAAATTGAAGTACAAGTGCCCACCAGGGACATCCACGAACCGCATTTAGAGATCCTTAAACTTTTATTAAACTGCATGTGACATATGTGGCATATACCACATAACATAACAATAAATTCATAGATTTGTAGTGCACAGGGATAATTGTCTATGGCTGTATTATAAGGTCTCCAGGGGCTTGACATAGTAAATAGAATTTGGCAAACTGACTTATTGTGAAGAAACCGACCGAAAACCCCATGTGTCTAACCATGATGCTGGTCTCTGATTAGTTTACAATGCTTTACCAGGAGATGGAGAGATACAGACGAGTTTAGCTGATTCAGTCCCACAAAAATGTTCCTGGCCAGCATTTTCATGACTCGTCTCTATTTTTATCAAGCAATGCTGTGCAGCTTGCAGACCTCATTATGAAAACAGACAAACCCTAATGTGACGCCATTTACAAATTTCAATAAATTAAGTAGGACAGAGCATAACATCAAAGGAAGGGATGATAGTCCCGTAGCTTTTTATTGCAATAAATTTGCATATATTGCAGTACTTGGTGTGCATATAATTACCAACTATTGGTTGGATTCATAAATCTTTTTTGGTCTTATCTATGTTATCAACATTAGAGACAATAATTGAGAATTCAAAAGTCACCCTTTCCAATGAGCTCAAAGATTTTAAAAACATATTTATACCTGTGTGAAATATAATTGACAATGAAATAAGAAACAAAACCAACAGAAAGCTAATATTATAGAAATTAAAAAAAACCCAAACCCAGCACTTCTGTTAAAAGGGAAATCAGATCATTGGTTCACCACGTCATGGATTCATACCTCATCAGACATGAGAGTGGCAATGGACCGACCAATCTCGTGGTACTTGTTCTGGTTTCCCACGGGCCCCAGCAGCAGGAACAAGAAGCGGGTAGGGACCGGCACCTCCGTCAGGTCCCCGACAATGTTGGAGTTTGCCAGTCGCACAAAGGCTACGATCTGATGTGTCAGGTAGTCCACCTCTCCGATGAAGATGTTGGCAGCCTCAGCACCTGGCGGAATCTTCTTCATGAAGTGAAGGTTCTAGAAAAGGACAATAATGATAAAATGTATGTCTTACATTTTTCTTTCATTTCAATTCAAACCTACGCCATTTCTGACATTGATCTTCAACCTGAAGATGGAAGGAAGGCTATTATTCTACCATTGGGGCGGATCTTGGGGTGGAGACCCATGCTTTATAAACAGGTCTTTTACTGTCCCTGTTAGGATTTCTTTACGGAGAGAGAGGCTCAGGAGAAGGATAACAATGACAAGGGAATAATTCTCCTCTAACTTTTCCTGTTGTTTCATAAATAAACTACGGCAGACATTTATCTTTGATAGAATTACAAACTCTTATTTATATACAGTTATCCACTATCAGCGGGTCACAGGTGAAAATCTTATTTTTTTGTAAACTCGTCTTCTTCAACATCTCTTACTGTTTCACCTTTTCTCAGCCCTGTTCTTGCTGGTTGAAAGGCGGATGGCTCAGTTAGTAGGCGCACTGTCCTGTGGCAGTGGCCAGGCGATGGGTGCCGTGGAAAGTTCTGAGTTAGATTTCCTCCTCGGATGACTTTCAGTTTTTTTCCTTTTTTTCTACGGCTTTGAACTGACAAGAACAGGGAGAATCTAGCTTAATGTTTATCTGTGTATGTGAGACAACAGTTCTTTTTCTGCACAAAGGAGACTGGTATAAAAACTGGTATGACACGAGGCAGAAGTATTATCAGAGCTGGGATCAGAGTTGTAACACACGAGCGTGTGGCGCACACACTCTACACACACTACACACACACACACACACACACACAGAGCAGTCCACACTGAACTATGTCAGATCAAATCAAGAACCATATCATATGTGTCGTGAGATCTCACCAAAAGATAAAAGATGTTCAAACTAGTGAGTTAGCAAGTGTCCACACGCTGCTTCACCATAAAATCGTACAGATCAGATTGGCAAACTAGACAAAGCTCAATAATATTATGTCATCTAAGTTTCATTATGAACATGTTGTTGGTTGTCAGAATTTTGCAAACAGTTTTCCAAATGCACCTTCTCTCATTACCATTGAGGAGAGCTTTCAGAATCATCAGAATGGTTTGACCAGCAAGAAAAAAGAGTGAGACTTAACAACAACAAAAAATAATAAGGGCAAATTAAATACCCCGAGCAAATCATTTTCCACCATTTTGTCACCAATACCAACGGGATGGTCATACACAGGCCTCGTCTCCTAACAAAAGTTTGTCTGAAGATCAAAATTATCTGATTAAATCAAACTTGTCCTCTGAGCAATAGACACTCGCGTTCTTTCTTCTTCTGATTCTTGTAAACACCTTTTATCATCAACCCCTGAAAGGCACGAGCACTTAAAGGTTTGCAATGCTGTCCACAGCCCAAATGGTTAATGTGGGTGTTGATTCTTTTCTTTTTTTTTGACATTTGGATCAAAGGATTAAAGGCAGGGGAAGGACAAGTAGCTGCACTCCACCAACTTGTGTATGACACTGGGCACTGTGGGACACTGTGTGGGGTACAACTACTAAGCCATGAGATTGGCTTGGCTGGGAAGGCAACCTGTGATGGTGGCGCATCCCATCCAGAGCACAGCATGGCCACAGTAACCACCTTCAGAAGTAAAAACCGAAATATTCTCAAATCCAACTTGAGAAATTTTGCGTAGTAATACCCGTTACAGTGACCCTGTAAATGCTGCCTCCCAGTTATGAGAGCCGACAAATAGTAGACAATCTAAGATATCGTAACTTGGTCCATCTAAAAGTGTTTGTCTAATAGACTTCAGTAGTTTTATTCTTGAGTCATGTTCACTACTGAGGTGAGTTTAGTGCATCAAGGCGCAGCCAACTCAGTACTGGAAGGTGTGGCTTTTATGTGGGCATCCTCAAACTCTACCTCTGCGAGCCTACAGTGTCCCATGTGCCTCTAGGCTCACAAGGACTGGACACTACTTTCATCATCTCCTCAATGCATCGTTCATGAACGAGTCAACAGTATATCTAGGATTGCTCTAAAGACAGAACCAAATTAATTTCAATACAGTTAAATACTTAAATATCCGTGACCTTGGAAGGACTCTAGCAGTTATCAACTAATTAAAAAAAGCCTGAAGATGATAATTTCAAACCATGAGCCTTGTGCATGCAAAATCAAAAGGCTCAAACTGGCAATTTGACAAGCAAAAGAGTAAGCGAAAAATGAAAAATGGATGCGAATTCCATACTTGAGATAAACATTTCAAAATGTGATAGAAAAACCTTTGCAAATCTAACAGAAATACAACCCTGAGGCCTAATGTGTTTATAAACTGGACCATTTCAAGCTTATTTGAAAAACTTAGTACACATTTCAAAATCTAGAGGCTAAAATTGGCAGCATAGAGAGGCTTTATACAATCAAAAAATCATTAAAAAAAAAAGAATAAAAGATAAAAAAAAGGTAATCTAGATATTTTTGGAATCAATATTGTTTTAAGTTGACTGAAAAGGTTTATGAACAAAAAGAATTAAACACAAAAATAGTAAAAGTAACTCAATTTGATACAGGGTGTCCCACTTTACTAACTTCTTTTCTATCATTGTCAAAGCAAGTTTCCAAAGCAGCATTTAGAAGCGTGTATAAATCTTGCATACAAAGTCACCAGCTCAAAGAGAGATGACGTCACGTCTACTGAGGCTTATCAGTAAGAAAGTTTGTTTTTGTGTGTGTGGGTGAATGGATACAGAATTTGTACACTGTATTTTGCGGATTGAGAGGCAAATTATCTCAGTGCAAAATTCACATTTTGAGAAAATTGTGTTCAAATGTTTAGCTCTAAAGGGAACTTAGTCTGTAACAATAATTTTCCACCAAGGGAATCAGAGAAACGGTAAGTCATTTAACAGTTACAATGATCTTATTCCATTGAATGCTCAAAGACTGCTCAAGATTGCTAATTAACTTATTTTTCAGGGTTTTATGGTTACAATAATTTGCCTCTCAACCCATGATTTGTGGATTTGAAGCTATCATATATTATATGTCAAACCTATCATTAATTGTGACTGGAGTGGTCATTGGTCTCATCTGACTGTGTCAGCTGCAATACACCAAGAGCCTGGATTGATCTGAATGCCTAGGTAGTGAGTGTACGCGTGGCAGGAAGAATGATCAGTAGGAATGCTTCTCTGAGATTTCACCAGCAGAACTTAAGAGAGCGGATTTGAAATGGATGCTGGCGCTATTAAAATCTGAATTAAATGTCCCCTCAAAAATATTGCTGAAAATCAAGGTAGATAAAAAAATACTGTTATCAAACAAAAGGTAACATTACTTTTATTTGACCTCTATGGGCACAAAAACACACCACTCTCATTTTCTTGGAACACCCTGACTAAAAACAGATCAATTGTTGAGCAAAAAAAAAGAAAAAATGTCATGGCATAGCAAAGCAAAGCGGCACAAGTGTTAAAAAAGCAAGGCAACATCTTCATGGTTTACAAGCATCAACAACTCCAAAACACTCAAAGCTTTGTGAAATTTGACCATTGATATGGCAGATTAAGGTGAACAAGAGGAACATGAAGCTCCTCTCTCTGACAACAAAGGATTCACTTCAAGGACAATTCATATATACGTCCAAATTGTTTGAGGTAACACCTCCAACACACACTTGCGGATTTGGTTTGTTAAATTATTGCTTTAGAAATAATAGTAACCCCGTACCCCCACCCCACCCCCATCCACCACTAACTCGTGGAGTTGTCCAAGAACCTAGGGATAGATCTACCCTTCGTGAAGTCTTCTCATACATCTGATGCTTCATCCGAAGGGCAACCAATCAGTTTAGGAGATGAGGACACATGACATAGAACAGGATATGAATATATATATATCTATGTAACAGCTTCCATACAGCCTCAAAGACGCAGGCATTGCCAAAATCACAGATAACATTGCATTGCACAATGAAATTTCATCCCAATCAATCAATCGATCAATCAATCAATCAAACACTCTTTAGCCATGCCATGTCAAAATCAGGAATTAACGATAACAAATCACACACAATACACTTTCCCAGGTCACAAAAATCCCCTACAAGACAACTCAAACGATGTATAATTGTCTGAACCATTTGCATACAGATATGACAGAACAAAAGCAATATGGATATGGAAAAAAAAATCCTTGAACAAGTAGCTATAACTGAAAACATTACAATTTAGAGCATTTAAAAAACACCAAGAACAACAAAGATGCGGTTATCTGTAAAAGTAAAAGCAAATTGATAGCATGCATGCGGTTTCAAACACAATCGATGAGCAGAAGGTAGCTTATAAATTTGCTTTGTCCGCTAAATCCCAATGCAAACAGCGTGAAGCAATACGAATGCATAAAGTATAATTGAAACAAAGACAATTTGTCGCCAAAAGTGTGAGACATGAGGTTGAGGAGAAGGAGTCGAATAGGTTATGGTGGATGCGAGGTTGGATGGGGAAGAATCCAGAACCATCTACCTAAGCAGCGGAGAATGAAGTGCTAGGATCCGTGGATGAGGAGGCAACTACGCCAGGTTGGATAAACAAGAGGAGAGATCGGATGGAGGTGGAGAATAGAATATATAAATAAGAATCCGAGTGGTCTACTACCTTGTAGGAGCTAACACTAGTCAGACTCTTGCTACTGGTCAAACTTTTGCTTCTCTCAACCTGCCGGGTGGGTGGGTGGGTGGTTGGTTGGGTGGATGGAGGGCCAAGCCGTGGAGGGGAGAGAAGTTCAGATGGATTATCATTTCACTTTGCATGTCAAACTCCACACAACATATCTCCACATGAGCTCTGTGTTTACATTGCCTGGGCAAGTGTTTTCACTTACACACTGTTTGTACTCTGATCTCGGTGGTTGCTGAAAGTATATCCCATTACACATCTTTGGTCTTGTGCTTGTGAGATGGCTCTCGACAATAAGCATCCGCTGTCCTGGCAGTGGCCAGACGATGGGTGCCACAGCAGGTCCTGGGTTCGATTCCCTCCTCCGATGATTTCCTGTTTTTTCCTTTCTTTCTATGGGTTTGACTTACCTCTAAACTGTGCCTATACCATTTTCTGTTTATTGAGGTGGCTCTTGACAGAGATATGCTTGTCATATCTTCCATATTCTGGAACAAGCTCTTCTGGAGGCAGCATGTTCTTCTTGTGCTCTCAGTAGTTCAGTGTCCAAGTGCTCCAAAAAAATAAAAATGTTCTCTCTTACATATTCCTCAATGGGTCTTTGAAAATGCCAAAGGGTTTGTTTATGCATAAGTCAGTTTGCCAAAAATTGGAGGTAAGACAAAGAGACAAAAACAGCAGGATTTTTGCTACTTGAATCTCACAAAGACAATGCGTTGGACAAATGAGAGGGTAGATGTTGACAAAATATTATCCTGAGAAGCTCTTCAGGCCGTAGAGAGACAATCAGGACAT
Source organism: Melibe viridis (assembly GCA_039654465.1). Lineage (NCBI taxonomy): Eukaryota > Metazoa > Mollusca > Gastropoda > Nudibranchia > Dendronotidae > Melibe > Melibe viridis. The sequence goes on along the minus strand of JBCIKM010271835.1, from coordinate 3,725 downwards.
TCTGTATCCTGTCAATCGACTGAGTAGCAAATACTTGAAAATGTGAAGAAAGCAAAATTTGTCCTGATGAAGCGGGGAAGGAGGAGGGGGTGGGGGGCTATGCTTTATTATAAATAAAATGGAAGTTCAAAAACGTAGAAAAGGAAGAACTTTTTTTTTTTTAATCCAGAGGTGTACACTGTGGATGAAGCTAAAAGTACCAAAAGCTCTCGGCTCTTCATTGTTTCAAAGAAGACAACCAGCCCGTAGTTAAAAGACTCATGCACATGCGCATCCACCATCTTCAAGGTCATGAAGAATTGTGTTAAAATAATAATTTGGCAAGGCTTGAAAACACCAAAATTAAAATTCAAGACAAAAAGAAAAAAAAAAGAAAAAAAAGCCAAAATGATATATACCTTCACTAGTAAATTCCATCCCTTTAATTCAACACAGAAACAAAAACAAAAAATGAAACAAAAATAAAAGAAAAGATCACAGTAATTTAATGAGAGAACATGCTGACTATCCTCTCTATGTCTGTCTAAGGAAAATGTGAAGCAGAATCATGATGACGTAAATAACGGGTGTATGTCTATTTATCTCTTATAAAAAATCTTCTGATGAAAGATGGATCACTTTTGTTAAAAATAATTGCTGATTATAAGGGGACGTGACTCGTGGAAGTTCACAAAGAAAAAAGTAAGATGGTAGATCACTTTAGAGAGTAGTCATAGTTCTAGAAAAGGACAGGTGACAGGAGTAGAACCCAACAAGAAAACCCTCCAACCAACCAATTTGTATGACCCATAAAAATTTCTATGAAATAAAGTCGTGTCGAGTACCTAAGTTTATTTGATTGAAGAGAAAAGCAAGCAAAATTTTTATAAAATTTTACGAAAAAAGGGATGGAAAAATTCAATTTGTGAGGGAAGACTATCTTGTGTCTCACAAGACTTGGAATTTAGAGTTTCAGGCCTCCTTAAAAAATTTACATATATTTAAATACTGGATAAACAGTAAATGAAATAAAAAAAAATAAACCAGGGTAAGCAAGGTTAGCAAATAATGAGTAAGTATTCAATCATTGTCTGCCTGCATTATGAAAAAAAAATCTTTGGTAGGTTCTTTGCAAAAGAGCAAAAACACTCCTGAAGAGTTTTGTCTACAGCACTACACTAATCTTTTAGATCAACATTGCATACTTTGGAAGAAAGACCCTTACTTAGACTTACTTATGTGTGACAAAGTATATTCTCAATGATACAAGCATTTGAGATTTACTTAGACTTACTTAAGTCTAATGATTAAGGAAGTCTTATGTGCGCCAAAGTATATTCTCAATGATACAAGCATTTGTCGGGAGAGACATTGAGTCTTGAAAAGGAAGTGCTGCACACAGCTCACTCGTCACAAGAGAATTAAATGGTTTTAAGATGATTTTTTAATTTATGTTAGAAAAATAAGATAAAATTTGTTATAAAACCCAGGAATATGATACTTACAAGGTCTTTGGCCTGTGTGAAAGTACACATAGTGTTAAGTGTGTCAAGAGGGGAGAAAAATGGCGTAGAAACCTATTGGCTGGATGGTGTCAATGGACAATGGTGAAAAGGACTGATGGAGATCCTACTAAGTTTTTTTTTTCTATAAAAAAAAACTTGTTTCCTTTTATACTTTAGAATATATCTTTAGAATATATGATTGTTTCCTCACATTAGAGTGTTGAAACAGACAAGAAGTAAAAATGGTAAAACGTTAGTGTCACAGGAAATAATATGACATGAAATTAGAGTTACGTAATACCAATGCATTTAAGTTGGCAAAACACCAATATGGCTATATCTACAGGAGCACTATTATTCAAAAGAGAGAGCACAAAATATCAAGAGCATGAGGGCACAATGAACACATGCGGAGAATGAGCACATGGCACACACAGTCAGTGTTGGTGGTTTGATGTCATGAGAAGGTTCTGACACCACACCGGAGAGCTGTTTCATGGCCATCACAATTTTCAAGACCAACATTACTGGCTCCTACGGTTGGTTAGCCTGTACATCAGTCTTCCATACCCCATGCCATATTATATGGAGTGGGTTCAAGTCCTGGTTGGATAAAACCATGTTTTTGCCTTTTCAAAAAAAGTCTGTGCAATTGGTTTGTTATGTTTTCTTCCACTTAAAGTGTGGAGCAGCCGTTGGCAAAAAAAAACCCATATCATCTTTTCAAGGGAGAGAAAGGAGATTTAGGCTGCAAACCTTGTCCTGCTGTGTAAATGAATGGTGTGTGTTCCTTTTTCGTCCTGAAGAATATCACTGTCTAAGATATAAGCTCTGAAGCAAGGCTGTGCTGTGCTGTGCAATAGACTTAAAAAAGTTTCAACTTTGGCCTGCAGGTGGTAAACACTGAACTGAGGTACAGATTTAGAACTATAACCTATCTATATACATCAATTCAAACAATAAATTTTTGCAGCTACTCTTGTTAGGCACAACAATGACACAAAGAGATATATGGACAATCCTGTATGGTTGGTGCACGGAGGTTAACTTACTCTCAAGATGCGGCTAACACCTCTAAAAATTATCAGGCTTCAATTGGCAGCATCTTAGAGAGAGAAAGCCTGTCGGTATCTATCTTGAAAAAGGTACTTAGGTGAAGGAAACCTAAAAACCTTTTTCTGTATCTGTCAAAATCTAATATCCCTCTATATATCACATGTGCAGATGCACAGATATATGGGTCACACATGGAATTGAAAAGAAGAGGAATAAAGCAGACTCTCTACTCAGTTCCTACTGCACATATAACGCACACATAATCAAGCTTGATTACTCATGACATGTACGTAGATAGATGGACAGAGTATGGCCTTGACACATTGCCATTTCTCACATACTGCTGGCTTTTCACTGCAGTTTTCACTGAAAAGCCTATGTCAGTTATTGCTCCACTCTCTTTAAATAACCTGCACCTTCATCTTGTCCTTAAAGTTGAAAGTGTAAGAAAGTTTCATTGTAGAGGAATTTGCATAAAACATATAATATTCAAAATGGACAATGACCACAGAACTCAGACAAGAGGATCTTTGCCTATCAAAGACGGTGAAGTAGGTTAGGGATGGGATGTCAGAACTCGTACCCACCTTGTGGGAGGCAGTCTCTGAAATGTCCCCCCCACTCATGCCCTGTGGGATGGAGGAGTTGACTGCCAGCGTGTCCTTGTCACCCCCACCGTTATTCATGCCTTGGATATTAGGGGTGCTCTTTGCTCCAAGGTCATCACCTGGAGACAACAGTTAACGAACAACAATAAACAATGTAGCATGGTTACAAATATTCCCCCCCCCCCCCCCCGAACACTAAAAGCCAAATGGGAGCAAATAGAAGAGCATGATTTCTGTGTCACTTGGACTTGTCAGTAACAATGATTAAGATGAAATACAATTAATTAGTAAATAGAAATTAAGTATAACTTGAAAAAAAAATAATAATCTCATTCATTGGCGGCACATTATATCATTGCTGTCTTCATTAATAGTATTTTTATTTTAAGCGGATTTGCATCAACTGATGATAATCTTGAAAGTGTGAACAGATGATAAATCTGCCAACCAAAAGGTGGTTTTGAAAGTCTGAAAAGGATGATCTAAAGAAGAAAATATTGATAATAATAATAATTATAATAATAATAATAATAATAATAATTATAATAATAATAATAATAATAATAATAATAATAAT
>JBCIKM010271725.1:0-11946 GCA_039654465.1 Melibe viridis | reverse complement strand
AGAGAGAGAGAGAGAGAGAGAGAGATTTATTTTAGTTTATTATTGTTTTGTCCACTCCTCTCCTTCTCAGGTGGTGGGACTGCACATGGTGGGCCAGGGCTGTGACGAGATGCTGCAAGGCTTTGGTGTGGCAATCAAGATGGGCGCCACCAAGTCACAGTTTGACAACTGCGTGGCCATCCACCCCACCTCTTCCGAGGAGCTGGTCACCATGAGATGAAACACACTGGCCGCAGCACTCAACACACACAACCACAATGCTGAAGTGGTGGAGCATGCAGTGGGGTTTCTCTCAAGCACACAATGCATGATTCAAAAGCTTTTTTTATATAAATTATTTGAATTTACATTTATGGAGAAAAAATCGCTAAAGTGATTCATTATTTATATTGAATTTTTTCAATATCCAAAGTAGATATCGAGAAAAGTTTTCATAGGTCCTTTTTTTCTTGCTTGTTAATGTTTTTCATATTCGTAGAACATTTTATTTCTACATACAAAAAGAAATTGTTGGTTTGTAGTTTTCTCAAAGTCATGTGTGATTCATGACTTGTTTACCATAATGTTATTCTATATAGTTTGACATTGATGATGCAAATTTTAATTAGCATGCAATAGTGTAGCTATTGTGCTACCGGTTGATGAGTGTAATTGACACCCTGAATGAGAGAAGAAATCCATTTTAAACAAATATTATTTGAACACTGAGCTGCTTTAGTTTCAAACTGTTATTGACTTAGAAAATTATTGATGTTAATTTTTCATAAAAAGACATGAAAAGCTACCTTATATTGCAATAAACACAATACGCCATTCACTTGTGATGAAATTAAAAGGGTTACTTGTAACTTTAACTTGTTTTCACCGGCATTAATTTTGGACAGTAGAAATTTGTCTCTACACTTTACACTCACTTGGAGTACAGAATTAATTTTTATTTATTTCTGTTTTGTCTGCTCTCTGGAATTGGTCTAATCTTAAGTTATATCCACACGTCAAGTCAAGTCCGTTTCAGTGAACAGAAGCACCTATCATATAAATGAAATACTGACTAGAAGTCATGGGCCATTGATATTCAATGTCCAAGGGGAACAACTCTTTATCATCCAATGATGTAAGGAATATATTGTTCACTTATCTCCCCTTTATTGACTACAACTATTTCAAGAAATATTTTTAACAGGCATGTTTGTTTTTTTTCTTTTTTTTTTTCTTAATATCTGTGGAAACATAAAAGAATGATACCTTGTGGGCTACTGTAAAAGTATTGTTAGCAAGATCATTTTTAAATGACAGATACAGTTTGCACTTTCTTTCAAACAATGTAAGACATCAAACTGAAACATTCTCCTGGCGTACTACACAGGGCCACTCTCACTCACTCATGCCCACGTAAGCACTCATCCATTGCGCATGCACGTTTTATGCACGCTTTTGCTGCGTGCACCAGCAGTGCAGTATGAGTCACCATGCATTCTGCGTCTTTTCTTTGTCTGAGGTAGGGCAATGAAGAGAACCCAGGCATTCATTCTTGTTAACGTATTGACTTAGTATAAACCCGGATTTACTGTATTGGACAAAGTATTTTTATGTGGGATGAAATTAGAATTTTTGTTCAGTAATATAAATTCTCAAAAATATGGATAGTCAAGATCATAAGCATTATTCCCACCCCTTAAAATACTATTAAAATCAAGGAGTGTCGTTCACAATAAAGTTATTCGGAATGGGAATGGCCATCATAACAAACCACTTCAAACTGCTTTTAACATATTTTTTCTGTTATGATTTGAATTGGTTTTGCGCCCAACATCTTTTTGTATCTATTTGTTATTTGATTCAATAGAAATGATTTAAATTCTTGTAAAAGGAGTCCAGACTGAGTATTTCTTTACTGTGAGTATAGGTGATGTGTGATAGTACCTTTCTTATGTGGTATCGCTAGAAGTAGTGGATGTAACTATAGCATTTATTTTTGTAAGGCATTAAAATCAAGTGATAATCAAACCAATAAGGGTCCACAGAGGAATTGCCAGCGTTTGTAGCCTCATTCATTTTCAGGGCTAATCTTTTGATCCTTTGATGTCTGGCTTATGCACTCACTGCACCACTGCCTCTCTGCACAATTGCTATTTATCGGGCAATCAATCAACGCTATTACTTTTATCATGGGCGCTCCCTCTTTTTTACCGTACATAGAATGCTGATTTTTTCCCGTCCATTTTTGGTTCTTTTGATCAGCGTTGTTTTTTTTACGAGTCTGGCATTTCATATGAAGTTGACTGAATTTGTCAGTCACAAAATCATTTCACAACTGCGTTACAACATTGCACTTTTCTATTTAACTTCTATCCCACCTCCATTCCTTCTTTCCCACCCACCATCACAATCCTTTTGCCATTTTCCAAGTGCTTGAATGTTTTTTGGTCATGGCTTTGATCTCATCAGGCTATAAGATGAATTCCATGAATCCAGGAGGAAATGGAAGTGTAACGCTAGGCGGGTCACACCAGTTTGTGGCATGTCGTTGTAGCTAAATCCAGGCGTATAGAAGCAAGAACAGGCTAAAGGGCGGGGCTTGTGTCTGTCAGATATTCAACTATGTTTCAAGTTCTTTCCCCGATATCGCAGCGTTAGTTAGGATGGGGACCTCAAAGGAAACGGGACGTTTAGAAATGCACTTAGAGCTTGGTAATGGTTGTGGAAAAATAAAGGCATAATAACTGTGAAATACTATTTATTATCACAGGGGCTGTTAGAAGTTTTTTTCAAAAGAAGTTTCTTTCCAAGGCCTTTATGAAATACACAAGCTGTCTTTATTCTTCTGTACTTTTTGTCATGTTTCATTGTTGTTTGGAGAAATAGATTTCTTTGTTTGCCATACCTTTCTTTTGGGTGATATTTTCTTTCTTTGCCATACTATTCTTTTGGGTGATAAAATATTTAATCTTCCATTTAAAGTCTTTTGTGACCTGTAGATATGAAATTGTGTTGGGTTTTTTTTTTGTGGCATATCAAGTTATTTATTTTTGTTGTTCATAGTCCACAGTCATAAAATTAAGGTTTTCCTTTTTTTTCTTCAATTTCACTATTTCCGTAAGAAGTTTCAAGAAGTTTCTTGGAGAGTTACAGTTGACCAAGTTTAAATTGTGGAAGTGACCTCATGTGTGTTTGTCACTTGGTTTGAATCCTCATATTTTGCCAAAAAATCCTTTTGAATTTGAATAACTTTTCACGTAGAATGTCTCTTCTCAGTAGCAACAATAAAGAAAGCAAGAATCTTGTTCACAGCCTTCCCTTTTATTTTCCTGAAACCTGCTACTTTTTAAATTTTGCTCAGGAAAACTGTCCCATTATAAGTGCCTTTATCACAAATTTATTGTCAATGTAATTTAATACTGAACTGCTTGTAATTTTGTCTGGCGACCAATTAGTCCTCTTATTTTTCCTATAATATAATCAAGTTGTGTCTTCTGACACCTGTCGGTATTTTCAGCTCTGTTAAATTATTGGTGACTTTTTAGGTGTAAAAAGTTCTTCTGGCTCTTCACTTCCATATATTTTTTTAATTTTTACATGAAAGCTTTAGTTGACGAATTTATATCTGCATTTGAAATATGATTATTCCAACTTTTAATTTTGCTAATCTCGATACTATTGTTATTATACTATTCTTTGAACTTTTAAACTTTTTCATAGAAAAACCCTATTGTGGCACCTTACAAGCAGCAATACGCTATGAAATAATACAATCTGAAGCAGAGTAGGTATACAAGCATGGTTTTGGCATAATGCAGTTTACTTGTTTTGTAGTCATCACAATTACCACATATTGAAAAGGGCTACCGTAGCAGTTTAGGAATTATATTATTCCTTTGCTTCAAAGACTTGAAAGTTAATTACCTGGCACTATTGCTTAAGTTGATTTCATCCAATAATTCAGTAAAAGTAAGTTTTGTCTCTTTTTTTTGTTGTTTTGATTTCTTTTTGCACTGCATAACTGAACAGTAATGGCTTTGATAAAAAAAGGGAAAGAAAGAAAAAATCCAATAAGCATTTTTTTAATGCTAAAATTTCTTCATTAAGTTATTTGTTAAAGCATATGAACTATTTGTCTGGAGGTCTGATTAGGAGTAAGACTGTCTCCATTAGCATTGCAGTTTTATTTTAGAATATTCTATTTTCATTATCTTTATCATATTCAGGAGGAATCCTATTATTGTATTGAAATTTAAGTCTGACGTTTTTTTTTAATGCTTTGGGATTGATTGTCTTTGTTAGCATTGTGATTTTATATTGGACTATTCTAACACACTTTTTATTTTCATTATTATGGGCAAGAATCAAGTTATTTTATTAAAACTTTGACATGTTATTTTGATACTCCATGTTTTTTTTTTTTTTGTTTTTCTTTTATTGTGGGGGTGGGTTGTTATTTTATATTGTGTGTGTGTGTGTGTGTGTGTGAGTGTTCCACATCTTACTTCATGCACAATGTCTCACTGCGAAATTGAGATGTTATGAATTTTTTTTTCTTTTTTCCTCTTTAATGTGAATAACATTTCAATGCAGGGTTTAATCCTGAAAACAATGGGAATTTAAAGATCTGGCAATCTTTCATGACAGCATGATGGTTCAGGAAGACCCAGGATCTTTAAAACCCCTTTGCGTTGTAAAGTACTCAGTACGTTTAACTTGCAACCCTACAATTATGTACCAAAAGGCATGAAATAAGGAATGACCACTGAGTTGCAAACAAGACAAAAAAAATTTAAAAACCCAGGACATCACAAAAGGGGGAAAAAATTAGGCCAAGATAAATTCAGTGTTAAAGATAAGAAACAGATGTAGAAGTGCCCACAAAGCAAATAGGGAATGGTTGGGGTTGTACTCATAACTTTAAATTCAGTAAAGCACTGCAATAAAGAAAAGTTTGAACATCTAAATGAGTTCTTTATCGCAGTATTTCTTTTTATTACACCCCTTTTGTAGAGATAAAGAAAAAAAAAAAAAATGGACTGATATTTTTCAATATTGGCCTCTTATATGTCAGAATATCACATTTTGGACGCAGTATTGATTAATAATCCCTCTCCTCCTCCTTATGGCGGGAGTAGAGTCATTTCTCAGGAGTTTTCAGCACGTCTTTTTGATGATTTGATTTTGTACCAAAAGGACTGAATTGTGCTGGAGTGGAGTTATCTGGGACTACTCACACTCACAATTAAATAATCGAATCATCAAAAAGACACTACTCAACTCCTGTGTGACGACTCTGCTCTGCTTGAAGTATTACTACTCATCTCTCCTTAAAAAGTCAAGGACAGAATGGTGTTTTTCTTCATGACTTTTAATAGTGTATAAAGTTATTCATATAAACAAGAACCATGATATAATATTCACAAAAGAAAAAAAAAAAGGACATTTTCTGAAGTACAATTCACCTTGTGGGAAGACTGAGACAGAGAGAGATACAGAAGTTTTAGATAGAGACAAAGAGAAAGACAGGCGCTAAACAAACACTCACACAGAGAGAGACATACCTAAAACATAGACAGTTAGAGAAAATGGTAGAGTTACTTAGGCATGTATTTGATGAATATCAAGAAAGGAAATGTGAAAGCAAGCTGTTTTGTGCTTGTTGATAGGAAGAAGAATGTGTGTTTGTTTGTGTGTGTGTTGTTTGTACAAGTGTGTACGTTTTTCATACATGATACCCTTTGCAATTGAATTCCATAATTACACGGGCTGAGGATTAACAAGTTCTTTATCCACTTCAATGATTTTAGATTTATTATATTGTAAATTGTAAAATCTTTCCTCTGAAAAAAAAAACAAACCAACTTTAAAAAAAGCTTCAATATATGAAGAATAGAAGAACTAGCACTGGAAAATAGATGACAATAAACAGAAAATAGTATAGGCACAGCGCCTAGCTGAGTCAAAATCATTGAAAGAAAGGATAAAACAGGAAGTTATCTGAGGAGGGAATCGTACCCATGACCTGCCATGGTACCTATCACCTAACCTTCTTTGTATGCTTTGACTCACCTTGGCACTGTTCCTATACTATTTTGTTTGGTTTTTTTTTTAGGTTTTTGGGCTCCACAACACACAAGGAGCCCAGAGGAAAGTAGGATGATAGAATTTGTTCAGAGAGGGAGCAGATCAAAACAAACAGCACAGAGAGGATTGACATTAAAAAATAAATCTCTCTCAAAACACAGAAACCACAGAGAGATGATTTACAATTACAAAAAATATCATCTCTCATTACAAAAGCAAGCAATGGCCATTACATATAACAGTCTTTCGGTTCAGGAAGACCAAGGGTCTTTGTGTACTAAAGTAGTAAGTACTTTTAACTTGTGACCCTGAAGTTATGTACCAAAATGCATGCAATAAGGGATGACCACTGTTACTTTAACTGGACTCAGGAGAGAAAGGAATAGGGAAAAAAGTAAAACAAAAAGCTTCAGTTTAAAGAATAGAAAAAGAAGTAGAGGTGCCAAGGACGCCTCCAACCTAAATTCTCCAGTGGACAGATCACCTATACTATTTTCTGTTTATTGTTTTCTCATAGCTTTCTCAGTTTTAACAAAACTGGAGATAGAACTTGTTGATTCTCAGCCCTAGAATTATTGACGTAATAATAGTATTGTAATAATAAAAGTAACCAATAGAAGTTCTATATCTATAATTAAATATTTTTTTTTTCAATCATGAAAACTAAAATTATGGTGAATGGGTACTCCTGTGGTCAGTGACTTTAATCTATTTATATTGATCAATTGATTATGATAATAAAAATGATGATGAAAACAGTGAATGACATCAATTACAGATGATGTAATATAATGATAAAAAGAGTACGACATTGCTTCCATGCCAATCCTATTCGCAGTCTAAGACAAAAAATACATACACATACTTTAATAATGCACTTGACTTAAACTGTTTTTCCCCAAAAGGCCCTAATGAAATGAAAATAAAGACAAAAGATATTTTCAAAACGCACAGACATATGTTTTGATTCAACAGACAAAACAAATATAAAAAAAAAATAATAAAAAATTGTAAACAGGACTGAAATTGCATTGATAATGAAAATGAAGTTAATTACTATTAGTTTAAGATTATGTACAACTTATAATAATAATAATAATGATGATAATAATAATATTAAAGGCACAACCTTGTTCTTATGTTACCAGATTTATCAGATCTGTCAGCCAATACATCAACAAAATATGTAAGACAAAATGTCATAACTGATATGAAACATCTCTTATGGGGAGAAGATTGACAAAAAGAAAAAAAAAAAAAAAAAAGGGGTGGGGGGGGGGGGGGGGGGGGGGGAGACCCCCCCCCCCCCCCCCCCCCCCCCCCCCCCCCCCCCCCCCCCCCCCCCCCCCCCCCCACATCCTCACACATAACTAAAAAAAGCTGACATATGAAAGGAGAAAAAAAAGAGCAAAGATTGTCACAACTATCAGAGAAGACTCGGGAGTCTTCTGTAGATACTGTAGGTACTCTTTTTATTATCTATTTTCTTTTTAGACACTTTCTATTTTTAAATCCAACGAGAGATACCATCAGCATTCCCTCCATTCTAATGTCTGGTGTGTGTGTGTGTGTGTTTGTTTGTTTGGTTTTTTTCTTTTTTTTAGCTTCTCAGTTTGTTTGTTGGTTGGGTTTTATTTTTTTGCTTCTGTTTTTTGTTTAGAATACAGGAGAGCTAAAAACAAAAAGAGAATAAAATAAATCCAAAGAACAAAAACATGAAGATTTTCCTTGAAAATGTTTACAAAATATTGTTCATGAAGCATTCTAGACCTAGAAGTATCTCTATTTGTAAAGGTATCACAATGAAACCCTGATCATTTGATCTTGTTTCACACTGTAAACTGATGTTGGAAACTCACATTAAAAAAAAAAAAAACAAGCAAACAAAAACAGGACAAAGGCTTGTCAAAAAAAAAAAAGAACAAACCAAACTAATCCAGTACAGTTATTAATGAAAAAAAAATCAGGAAAGATAATAATATGAAAAGTTGCAGAACCAAATACCCCTTGACAGGGTAAGATAAGTAAGACTTATATGAACAAGGAAGTAAAATAATAAATCATAGGAACTTAAAAGAGAAAAACAAAATGCAACTGGAACAAAAATTAACGTAACGGATGAGAACAATATGAATTAGAAATAACATTGGTTGAAAAATGATTAACAGTACAAACCATTTGATTATTTAAGACCAAATTAATGAAATACGATGTAGCCTGTTGCTTAGAGGTAGACATCTTGTACAAAATGCATTGGTGGTGTTCAAATGCGTTTTGGAGAGAATAACGTGTAGGTGTAGGCAGGGGTCCCAAGTCTATTGTGTTTTTTTGTTTTGTTTTGTTTTATTTGTTATGTGTTAATATCAAGTTTGTTATTGTGAGAGTGTTTTTGCATTTAAGTACAACTGTTAGTGTTTATGAGTAATATTGCGTGGACTACAACAATGTGTAAGACAAAAATTGTATGATTATGTGACTCATACTGTTTTTTGTTTTTTTTAATCTATGTTCTGTTTTTAATATATATTTACAAACATCCTATGATGATGGTGATAAATTCATACATTCTTGTACACACATTTTCAGGACTCAAGCACACGCTTACTCCAACTGAATAGAAAGTTAATTACAACAGTGATAATTTTAACAATTTAAATGACATTGACAATGGAAAATAGTTGAAAAGCAAACTGGCATTTAATTTGATTTTAATTAATCCCTTACTTAGAAGATCAATCATACTCGTACTTTCAGAGAACCAAAAATTTCTCAGGCTATACCGTTGCAATCCAGGAAACTTTAGAATGTTAGTTTTTTTCGAAAAATTTTTATTCGCTATACGTAATGCAATTATTTCCCCTTGCGGATCTAATGAGCTTCATGCTGTAGGAATATCTTTTTTTTGTTTTCTGTATGGGTATTTAAAATATCCAGTTTGTTGCATCAGTCAAAATAAAATTATTATTTTTGCTCTTCCTGAAAAGTAGTCATTTCAACACAACAGTTTTCCTGGACGGTGATGACAATATATATCCATAGCCTCAAAAAGAAGAACCTAGTGGAAGAAACTGTAAATTAAAACTTCACGCAGAGACTTTTTTTGATGCACCCATATTGCGGTTAAACCTGAAGGCAAATTATTTGTGGTAGTATTAGCTTTTGTAGTCCTATTATACCAGTAACAACACAGTCCCGGTGGTTTTCACCATTATCTTTTTCAAGAAGGGTGGTTGAGTGGACCCCTTGTTTAAAAAAAAAATAAAAAAAAATCCTTTGTAATAGAACAGGACCTTAGCTACCTAATAATAATTACAATAACATTAATAAGTTGAAGAAAAAAATCCTCACTTACATTTAATGTTTACTACTGTTATGCTATGTCGCATAATGGTATTTTCTTGTAGGTGACAACACCCTTTGATTTAGAGGATTTGCTTAGAATCTGATCCACAGAATATTCAATGAAAATGTGAAATACAATATTAATGTCATTTAAATTTGAATTACTGTATAATAAACATAAAAATATGAGGCAGTAAATTGTGAAGTTAAATAATAATGATAATAGTAACAATAGTAATAATATGAATATTTTACATACAATTGCATAATATGATGCATAAGAAATACACAGCTACAGAGGACACTTTCTCTGTAGTTATTCATTTTGTTTCAAAGATTAAATATTGAAAAGAAATTACAATTCACAAGAGAGCAATTGTTTTGAGATTTATGCCCAATCATCCTTCAAGAGTTGAATTGGAAGCTCGTAGCTGGTGCATTTTGATATATTGTATATACCCAGTGTTCACATGATTATGAACATAAAGTATTTTCATTGTAATATTTATACAATAAATGCATTTTAGAGGTATGAATTTTATATCTTCTACCTCATGGGTACCTGGGTTGCTTACTTGCTGACTGGGGGCTTGTCCGGGAGACAGTTTTTTTCTATATTATACCTAATAGTTTTAATATATATCCATCTCAAGTATTTCTTGGCATTTTGTGTCATACCAGTTTGACGGGTGCACATCTTCTGATTCATTTGCTATATTGTCACTTTTTGAACCTCTCTAGAAAGGAGTGGCGCACTATCTAAATACAGCGGGGGTTTTTATTATGAACTTTTGATCATACTTTAAAACTTTAAGTCAGGAACAGATAGCTGAATAATTCTTTTTTAGAAAGGTAACTGGAGTTTGTTGGCATTTTGTTAGGCGTTAATAACAATATCTTACCAAAGACATCTTACTAAAGACAGTTACAAAAATGCTGCTATTGCTTTCCTGTGTTGCTTTCAGATCATGAAGCAGAAATGGACAGGAAAATGTCCATAACTGATACAAATAGGCTTATGATTAAAAGCAAACAACTTTTGGCATTTGAATTTTCAGAAATATGACATTCAAGACAAGGTTAGCTTGCATAAAAACTATCCAATTATTTAGATGGTGTGCCACTTGATTATGATTTACAGAGGTTCAAAAAGTAGCGTCATAGCAAATTAAGCAGAAGATGTTCACCTGTCAAACTGGTATGACACAAAATGCCAAGAAATACATGAGCCTTGGCAGAAAACTGGAGCTTTTTATCTATGCTGGTTTTCTAGTTATTCGAAGTATAGAATCTGAGCATAATAATAAAAAAAAAATAATTAAAAAATCCCACCCTGTACAACCAGCTTAAATAGGAAAGCATTTATTTTCTTTGACATACTCCTAAGCTCTATCTGCACACTCAATATGGTTTTGGTATTGCTGCGCACAAGAAGTTTGTGTTTTTTTTTAATTTCAAAGCATTATTTGAGGAAAATATTAAAGTTACAATATACTTTTTTCTTTTCATCTCAGTGTTTGGTCCTGTTTTCAAAAATATAAACAAATCTTCCTGGTTTTTAATTTTCAGTTCTTTCATTTGAAGAAGTTTCTCCTGTTTCTTGTTCTTTTTTCTCCTCCTCTTCCTCCCCCTCCTTCTCCTATTCCTTCTCCTCCTCCTCCTCCTTTGAGCCGAACCAAATCAACCAATCCAAAAATGCCAATCATATTTACGTATACAATAAGTGACACGGAACATAAAGCACAGTTGAGTCCTAGACAGTCTGATATTCACAAGACATATCCAAGACTGTCTGATATTTCCAAGACTGTCTTCTTCAGTGAGTGAATTACAAGATCCTGAGTCAAAATTATTATTGATGATATTATTATATCATTGTTCATAATTCACAGTCTCCTCCCTTGCAAGTTATCCTTTGGCGAAAGCCCGTAGCATCACAAGAATGGGATGAGAAAAAATAATAGTAATAATAATTATAATAAAAATTAAGTGATATAATTATAATATTACAATAATAAAGATGGACCGTCACAACCGATCCGATCCGTCCAGTGAAATGAAGGTACGTAGGTAATGAAAGAACGACAGATATTCAGTCTTTTGTCATTTCAGTAGTAATAATATCACCTTATCATTCAGGTTCAAGAAATAATTTCTTTTAATTAAATCAATTCAGTAAAACCAATTACCCCTGCCTGTGTTTCTTTTCTTTTTTTCCAGCTTGCCTATCTACACCTGCTCAAGTTGAGCACCCGCTTGCACTTTTTGCACTTGACATAGCAACACCAGTAGTATTTACACTCGCACCGCTCCTCGATGACTTGAGTAAAGTCCACATGGCCACGCCCACAGCACATGGCTTCACAGTTTCCTGGCCCGCGGGTTCTGGCATCGCACAGTCTGGACACGGGTGGTTTGTCGTCGTGTGGAGTTAGGGGGTGGATTGAGGGGGGGGGGGGGGGGCGTGACACCGGGAAACAAAAAATTAATTCCTGAATTTGGGTTTTGAGTCGTCTTCTCTTCCCGGAGTAGTGTGGA